>PVLA01002793.1:173654-247947 GCA_004027455.1 Hydrochoerus hydrochaeris
AATCAGTAATTTATAAATTATGTACTGTCATCCTGGATGTAGTTGTTCAAGTTACAAAGTTAAAGGGTACATAGTAAATATTCAAACAGTCAGACTACAAACAGTTTTGCTCAAAGATCCAACAAAGATTCAGCAATATGGTCATCTATTTTACACACTCAAACATACATGCAGTTATATCCCTTAGAGCACTTTCTTTGCCTCTCTTTTTTATAATAGCAATTAAACAATTTGATTTTATTACTCTTGTAGTTCTTATTTACTTTTTACACTAGAGACACAATATGATATTTATAAATATGATTCTTATTTATTTCATTAATGAGAATAGTCTCAAGTTGTCTCCATTTGCCTATGAAGGCCTCAAGGTCATCCTCTTTTATAGCTGAGCAATATTCCATTGTATAAAAATGCCACATCTTTTTCATCCACTCTGCAGTTGATGGGCATCTTGGTTGTTTCCAGGATTTAGTTATCACAAGTTGTGCAGCTATGAACATGGGTGTACATATATCACTGTGAAATGAACTTTTCAGTTCTTTGGGAAAAATACCCAGGAGGGGGACAGCTGGATTGAATGGGGCTTCCAGCCCTAGTCTTCTGAGAATTCTCCATATGGATTTCCATGTACTGGCTCGACTTTGCCATGTTATGTTCCAGTTGTTTCTTTCTACTTTTCCTCTTATTTAATTGCTTATCCTACCTGGTGGTTTCTTTCTGTTGTTGTTTTGGGGGTTGTGGTCATTTTTATCTCTGTCTAGTATGTCTTTCAGTACTCTTTCTAGAGTTGGTTTGGTGGACATGAATTTTTTCAGTTGTTCTTTGTCATGAAAGTATCTTGTTTCTCCATTAAATTTGAGTGAAAGTTTTGCGGGGTACATCAGTCTGGGTTGAAAGTTGTTTTCTTTCAGGGCTTGAAATACCTCACTCCAAGCTCTTCTTGACTTGAGGGTTTGTATTGAAAAGTCTGCCATGAATCTAATGGGCTTTCCTTGATAGGTGAGTTGTGTCTTTTCTCTGGCAGCTTTTAGTATTCTGTTTTTATGCTGTATGTCTGAGATCTTAATTATTATGTGTCTGGGTGTGGATTTATGTTGATTGTGACTGTTTGGTGTTCTATATGCTTCACTTATCTGCATATCAGATTCTTTCCCCATGTTTGGGAAATTTCCTGCTATTATTTCTGTAAATACTTTACATATGTCCTTTGCCTGGACTCCTGTATCTTCGCTAATGCCCATTATTCTTATATTGTTGCTCTTGGCATCATCATGAAGCTTCTGGATTGTCATTTTTTGCTGCTTTGTTATTTTTAAAAGTTCTATTCTTTCCTGATCACTAATTGTGATCCTGTCCTCAAGGTCTGAAATCCTATCCTCAGCTTCCTTTAGGCAGTTTTGCACGCTTTCAATAGAATTTTTTGTTTCTTGGATGTCTCTTTGAGTTTGTTTCATGAATTCTGCTTGTTTTCTATATTGTTCATTAAAAGTTTCAATCAGTTTCCCATGCTCATGTACTTTTTTCTCTAGTTCTTCTTCAGCTGCATTCAACAACTCCTTTACTAAAGTTGCTATTTCTATCTTTACATGGGAGAGTACTTCTAATTTGATTTCCTCTATAGCCTGATGCAGTTGTTTTTTTATTTTGCTCGCTATCTTTTCAGAGATTCCCAGTGTATTACTTTTGGGGTCCTCTATTTCAATGTCTCCTATACTTGCTTCTGGTGAACTATATGTTTGAGGCTGCATTTTGCTTTTTCATTTTGTCATTTTCACTCTGCCTGGTGTTTTCTATGTGTAGGAGGGGATCACACACATTATTTGCAGATACAACAAAGTTGTACAGTTAGTTGGAAGGGGTTTTACTACTGGCCCTATTTATCCCCTGTACACTTCTATTTTAGGGGTATATGCATCACATTGATACAGTCAGTCTGGTGTAGTCCAAAGTTTGCCGCCTGGGAGCAAAATTCCAAATTTTCTCACACTAACTGGATCCCGCTGAGATCTTCTGATGGTGGGAGGTGGGAGGTGGGAGGGTGGGCCCAGCTGAAGTAGTCCAGGGCAGTTTTCAGTCTTGGGCAGGCCTCCTCAATGTTCCTGGTGGCAGGGTGGACCCACAGTGGAGGTTCAGGCAGCATATGCCTGATACAGGCTTACACTATGTTTCTGGTGGCAGGGCAGACCCATGGTGGAGTTTCCGGGCAGCTTACCACTGATGCAGGCTTCTGCTAAGTTCCTGGTGGCAGGGTGGGCCCACGGTGGAGTTTCCAGGAAGCTTACCCCTGATGCAGGCTTCTGCTATGTTCCCAGTGGCAGGGCAGGCCCAGGGTGGAGGTTCTTGGCAGCTTACCCCTGATGCAGGCTTTTGCTAAGTTCCCAGTGGCAGGGCGGGCCCACGGTGGAGGTTCTGGGCAGCCTACCCCTGATGCAGGCTTCCACTAAATTCCCGGTGACAGGGCGGCCGAATGTCATTTTCTTTTCCCATGCTTGGGAAGTTTTCCTTAATTATTCCCATGAAGAGCCTTTGTAATTCACCTGTATGTATTCCTGCTTCTTTGTCCACATTTCTTATTCTTAAATTGTAGATTCTCTTGTCATCTTCTAGCCTTTGTATTGTTACTACCTGTTTCCTTGTTATTTTTAAGAGATCTTTCCTTTCATGATCACACATTGCAAACTTGTCTTCAAGTTTTGATAGTTTATCCTTAGTTTCTTTTAAGGAGTTTTGCCAGCTTTCAGTGGAGTGTTTAATTTCCTGGTAGTCTATTTGTATCTGCTTTATGTATTCTACATTTTCTTTATATTTTTCATCAAATGTTTCTCTCCTTTTTTTGTGTTCCTCCCTTCTTCTATCTGTATCATCCTGAGAGATGCTTCCTGAGAGCATTTCTTTTATTACTCTACTCATATCCTGCTTTACCTTATTTAATATTTCAGATCTGAGCTTGTCTACAAGGTCCTGCAGATATCTCTTAATGTCCATTGAAGCCATGTTTGATGTTGTGTGTTTGCTGCCCTCAGTCTTCCTTGTTTTTCCTTCTCCTGGATCAGTGCTCTCAGGGTTCTGGGCTGGGTGCCTCCTCCTGCCTCTTTCTCCTGTCATGGCCCTGGCTTCCTCCACACAGGTTACAGTGCAGGTCCCAGCCCCCTTCACTGTTGGCTACATTTCCTCTGAAGCACACTGGCAAGGGAATTCTGCCTACTCTTGTCACTGAGGTGTAAGCAGCGGCTGTGTTTGCCTGCCCTCCCCACCGGAGCAGCCAAACCTCAGGTACCTTCACCCGGTTAGTGTTTGCTAAGTGCAGGGAATCGATTTGGGATGGCTCATTGGGTCCCGCCTGGGGTATGTCCCAATCCAAGCGAATCACAGGAATCTGCTCTGGGGAGGGAGCAACCAACTGAAGTCACTTTCACTCCCAGTTCAGTCTCCTCCTGCCTGCTTCCAACATGTTGCCCATTTGGTCGCACCCTTCCCATGAGGGGGTGTCTCATTCCCAGCTCTGACTGGATTAATGAAGGTCCTTTCACTGGCTCTGCTCTCCATTGGGCTCACCAACCCCTGACTTCAGTGCTGCTGTGCATCCTGTGAGTGGCAGAAACGAGTTTGGGTGGCTCTACCTGCTGGCATGGATTCAAGCTGGTGCAAACTTGCCAGTTCATCGTGAAAATGCTGTGTCCCATAGTTTTTAGCTGTTTCAGTTGTAGTCCTGAAGTATTTGATGAGCTTTTTATGTTTTAGTTTCTTCCTGTGTCAAAATGATCCATCTCCCTCTGTCTGGATCTCTCCAGGGTGTTTTATTCTGGCATATGAATTGTTTCTCCCAGAAGGCTTTGTATTTTGTGGCTCACTGATCAGCCATCTTGTCTTCTTCTTCCATCAACACCTATTTCGAAAACCTCTACTCTCATAGGTTCAATAACACAGAAGAAATGGACAGATTCCTAGAAATATATGAACCACCAAAGCTGGATCAAGATGTAAAACTGCTGAATAACCCAATTTCTATTAATGAAATTGAAAATGTAATAAAATCCTTACCAACAAAGAAGAGCCCAGACCCAGACAGATTCACTGCAGAATTCTATAAGAAATACAAAGAAGACTTAATGCCAACACTCCTCAAACTGTTGAATGAAATTGAAAGGGAACCAATTCTCCCTAAGCCATTCCTTGAAGCAAATAGTACTCTGGTACCAAAACCTGAGAAAGACCCAACTAAAAAAGAGAACTACAGGCCAATCTCTCTAATGAACATAGATGCAAAAACTCTTAATAAAATATTAGCAAACAGGATGCAGCAAATCATCAAGAAGATTATACACCATGACCAAGTAGGATTCCTCTCAGGCATACAAGGATGGTTTAACATTCATAAATCAATGAATGTAACCCACCATATCAATAGAGCCAAAAGTAAGAATCACATAATCATTTCTATAGATGCAGAAAAAGCTTTTGATAAGATCCAACACCCATTCATGATAAGAACCTTACAGAGAATTGTAATAGATGGTCTCTACCTCAATATGATAAAGGCCATCTATGACAAACCAACAGCCAGCATCATATTAAATGGCCAAAAACTGAAAGCCTTTACCTTGAAATCAGGCACAAGACAAGGATGTCCCTTGTCACTGCTCCTATTCAACATAGTACTGGAAATACCAGCCAGAGCAGTTATACAAGAAAGAGAAATAAAAGGAATAATGATAGGAAAAGAGGAAGTTATACTCTCATTATTTGCAGAAGACGTGATACTCTCCATAGAAGACTCCCAAACTCCATTGAAGACTCGTAGATATAATAAATAAATTCAGCAATGTAGCTGGATACAATGTCAATACTCAAAAATCAATACCATTCTTATAAACTAACAACAAAATCACCAAGAGAGAAATAAGAGAAGCCACACCCTTCATACTAGCATCCAAAAAAATGAAATACTTAGGAATTAATCTAATGAAAGATGCAAAAGAGTTGTACAGGGAAAATTATAATACCCTGAAAAAAGAAATTGAAAAGGACCTCAGAAAATGGAAAGACATCCCTTGTTCATGGATAGGAAGAATAAATATTGTGAAAATGGCCATTCTCCCAAAATTGTTAAACAGATTCAATGCAATCCCAATGAAAATACCACTAACATACCTCATAGATCTAGAGAAATCACTCCTCAAATTCATCAGTTACTAGAAGAGACCTAGAATAGTAAAGGCAATTCTAAGCAGCAAAGCCAAAGCAGGAGGCATCACAATCCCCGACTTGAAGTTATACTACAAAGCTACTGTAATAAAAGCTACATGGTACTGGAATAAAAACAGACCTGAAGATCAATCGAATAGACTAGAAGATACAACTATGAACACACTCAATGACCTTATCTTTGATAAAGGGGCCAAACATGTTCACTGGAAGAACAATAGTCTCTTTAATAAATGCTAGAAAAATATGATGAAACTAAAACTAGACCCATGCTCGTCACCATGTACTAAACTAAAATCTAAATGGATCAAAGATCTAAATATTAAAACAGAAACACTAAATCTGTTAGAAGACAAAGTAAGTAAAAATCTTAAAGACATAGGGGTAGGTAGAGAATTCATGAACAAGAACCAAACTGCATGGGAAATACTTCCCAGAATCAATAACTAGGATCACATCTCATTAAAGAGTTTCTGCATGTCCAAAGACATCTCCAGCAGAATGAAAAGAAAATCCACAAACTGGGAAAAAAATCTTAGTGAACTGTCCCTCAGACAAAGGACTTCTGTCTAGAACTTACAAAGAATTTTAAAAAATCAGACCCCTGAAATTCAAAGACCCAATCCAAAAATTGGCATCAGAAATGAACACACAGTTCTCAGACAAAGAAATACAAAAGGCAAATAAATACATGAAAAAATGTTCATCATCATTGGTCATTAGAGAAATGCAAATTAAAACCACACTGAGATTCCATCTCACTCTGGAGAGAATGGCCAGAATCAAAAAACTACCAACAGCAAATGTTGGAGAGGCTGTGGAGATTAAGGAACTCTTCTGCACTGTTGGTGGGAGTGTAGACTGGTGCAACCACTGTGGATGTCAGTCTGGAGATTCCTCAAAAAGCTGGGATTGGAAGTCCCTTTTGACCCAGCTATACCACTCCTAGGCATATTCCTAGAAGAACTGAAAACATCATACCACAGTGATATATGAGCACCCATGTTTATAGTGGCACAATTTGTAATAGCCAGATCTTGGAAACAACCTAAGTGCCCATCAACTGAGGAATGGATAAAAAAAATTGTGGTACTTTTATATAATGGAGTACTACTGAGCTATAAAGAATGATCACATTGAGATATTTATAAATAAATGGATGCAACTTGAGACCATACTCATAAGAGAAATATATCAAACTCACATGTATAAATACCGAATAGTCTCCCTAGTGTAAGAAGAGGTAAGTGTACATAAGATTCTCTGGTAATAATGGATCCCCATTATATTGCTTTGAAGACTTGTAATGTTTTCATTCATTGGTTGGAATGGTTTTATTCTGTTTTATTTGACCTTATTATGTGTGATGGTATGAACAGCTACTCTGAAGAAAACAAGACATTGTGGCAGCCATTGCTGATTTAACATCATCTTGCTCTGAAGTCCTACCGTGCTTTTGTTCTTCTATTACCATTGGTTCTATCATGTTGTGTCTTACTGGATTTTAATATGTGTAAATATAAACACATTTTTATGGAAAATGAGATATTATTGTAACCATTGTTCATTTTCTGTTATTTGGCTCAGAATGCCTTGTAATAGTTTCATTCTCTTGAATGCTTTTATTCTATTTTGTTATGTTTGATATTATTGTTTGTGAAGCTATGCTCAATTATTTCAAAGAAAGAGATATTATGGTAGCTACTGTTGATATTCAATTGCCTTGTTGTGAAGTGCTGTGTTGTTTGTATTGTTCTGTTCTGATCTATGTTGTTCTGTCCTCTTTTGTTTTATTCTCTGTAAAATAAAATTTTTTTAAAAATTATGAATGTAGTTTATCTATTTTTGCTTCATTTGTTCTTCCCTCAGTAATTTCTTATAAATTTAAGAAGTCTAATAAATTTATTGAACATTTATTTCTAGGAATTTTCATTTTATCTTACCTAAATGGAAGTGCACATTTTATTATTTTATTTTCCACATTTTGTTAGTCTATGAAAATTAAGTTAATTTATTTAATAAATTGAACTTGTATCTTGGGATTCTGTTTTAAAAATTTATACTTCTAAAAACTGCTTTGAATATTTCTTAGGATTTTTTTAAACATATGTCCATGCCATCTGCAAATAAAGACAGTTCTTTTCCATTTTTTATTTCCTTTGCTTGCCTTTTAGTACTGGCTATGACCTTCAGGAAGATGGTGAATTATGGTGAGAAGGGTGAGGACCTTGCCTCATTGCTGATTTTATGGGAAAAATCATTACTTCATCACTAACCCTGATGCTAACTATATGGCTTCAGTCAATACTCTTTTACTATATGGTATTGTACCTTTTTGTAGTCTGCAAGATTTGCTGCTCATATCTTCGCAAAGATTTTCTACTTTATAAATGTCCTTGTCTGCTTTACTGTCAGTGTCATGCAGTGTTCATCAAATGATCTGGGAAGTATCCTAGGCTTTTCTGCTTATATTTACTTTAACATTTGTGAACATTTTGTTTTCACTTTAACCCTTCAGTGTTTGCAAAAATGTACCAATGAGCCATCTATCTGACTTGGACTTTTCTTGTTGAGAAGGTTTTTCAACAAAAATGCAATTCAATACCTATGAGGGTTTTTTTTTTCAAAGTTCCTATTAGCTCTTCTGTCAGTTTTGATAACATTGGTTTTTCAAGTAATGTGTCATTTTCTCCTGAGTTTAATTTACTGGCATAAAAGCAGTTTATAATATCCTCTCAGTGCCAGTCAACTTTGTATGGTAATCTGTCTTTATTCTTGTATACTTTGTATTTGCTCTTTTTCAGTAAGATTTTATCAAATTAATCTTTTCAAATAACTGATTTGTGTCTTTGCTAGACTACTTTCCTATTTTTTGCTATTTTATTTATTTTCAAAACACTTTCTTCTACTTTTCTTGGGTTTCATTGGCTCATCTTTTTGAAGTTCTCTAAATGAAACTTAGGTCATTGGTTTTAAAAATCTAAGCCTTTAAAGCTACAAATTTCCCTTTAGGTGCTACTTTACCTGCACCCCACAATTATACATATTTCAATTTCACATTCATACAATTCAAAATCATTTCTGATGTTTCTTTTTTAATCTATTAGAAAGTTATTTAGAACTTTATTTTTTAATTCCCAAATATTGGATTTATCCTGATATCTCATTAGTTTCTAAATTATTCTCCTTCTTACTAAAGAACATACTCTATCTGATTTTAGTATTTTGAATTACATTGAAACATTTAATTTCCTTTTGAGTCTCTGAATCAGTTATATTTGAAAATAAAAATCAAGTTCTCCTTTTGATGGGTAATTGTTTTATGAACAAAATATGTTTGTAATTGACAGTATTGTTCTCTATATCCTTAATGGTTGTTTCTCTGCTTTTTTCATTAATTCTTGAAAGTTGTATTTAAAACACAGATGTGAGTATTTTTCCTTTAGATTCTGTCAGTTTGAGCTTCATGTTTCTTTTAGATTCTGTCAATTTGAGCTTCACGTATGCTAAAATTTAGTTGTCTTCTGCATACACATTCATGCCTGCTATGTTTTTATTGAAGAATTAGTATTTTTGGACTGTCCCTCCTTATTTTTGGTAATACTTCTACTTATGCCCACTTTTGGGGATACTAATGTAACCTTCCTTTCCAGGCAGTTTGTATGGTATATCTTTTTCAATCCACTTGCTTTCAACTTCATTTGTATTAAAATAAAGTCCTTTTAGTAGTTTACAAATAAAATCCAGCATGTAGTTCAATATTGGTGTCTTACTCAATTTGACAATCTATGCCTTTGCCTTGGAATGCACAGTCCATTTGTAACTATGGTAGTTTTGCATCTGTTTTGCCATTAAGACTTCCTTCTTGATACTTTATCTATTTTTTTCCTTTTTTCTTTTCATTCCAATTTCTCTCTCCCTATCATCTTTTGAGTTAAATGATTTTTTGAGTATTTCCTTTTAATTCTAACTAATTTTGTTATCCCTTTTTTCATATTTTATTTGAAGTATTGGTTTCACATTATGTGCTCTTAACTTACCACAATCTATTTAGTCAATGCTATATTGCATCATGTAAAAAGAGAGACATCTCAACAGTATAATTTCAATTGTCACATCTCATAGTGTACTGTTGTCATATATGCTATATCTAAAACATAATAATTCCACGTTATAATTGTACTATAAAAAGGAGATTGCAATTTTCTCATTAGTCTATTGAATTTCAAAGAACAGAGAATAAAAGAATATTCATTCATATTTACTAATTTACCATTTTCTAGGCTCTATATTTTTTCTCACTAGAGCCAAATTTCTGTCATGTGAATTCCTTCAGCAGGAATAACTTAAGTATTAGTTTTAGCAAACTATTACTAAATCAGTATCTTAAAATAACACAAAATTTCTGTAAGTCAGAAGTCTGAAATAAGTCTCATAGGGCTCATGTGTCTACAGAGCTGCTTCTTTTGAAGGCCCCAGGGCATTAGCTCAAATAATTTCATAAAATTTTCAATGTTCAACAGTATATTTTCAAGTTCTAGAATACCAATTTGGTTCTTGTGTAGCATTGATTTTTCTGCTGAAATTTCTCACCTGTGCATTTATTATGAATCTTATCTTTTATGCTTTTAAGTATGTTTGTAATAACTTCTTAAGAGTCTTTGTTCACTAATTCTAATGTACTGGCCATCTTAATTTCTGTTCTATTCACTTAGTTAGGATTGTAGGCATGTGTCACTCACACCTGACAGGTTTAAGTGGAAAATTCACAGCTAAAATCTGTAGCTAGATCTAGTGTTGACTAATAATTAAGATGAATGTAAAAGTTACTAGTTATATCTAAGTATTTATTCCTTTAAAATCTAATTATGATAAGTACTATCTTTTGAAAAACTATTTAAGTAGACATTTTGATTTAATTTTATTTTTTGTCTTTTTGACACAGGGTCTTGCCATGCAGTTCAGGCTGGTCCTGAGCTCACTTTGCAGCCCAGGCTGGTCTCAAACTTGCAATGATCCTCATGCCTCAGCCTCCAGAGTGCTGGGATTACAGGGATATGCTGCCACACCCAGTTTTAAATGGGCATTTTAAATGTCACTTACTTGTCTTACTTTTGAAAATACAAGAATGAATGTCTTCTCACAGCAGTTTATCTTTTTTAGTACAAGAATTGTTGAACTGACTTTAAAATAGTAACAGAAACACTGCTCTTCCGATGAAGTTTGCATCCTCAGGACTTTTAGTGACAAGTGAGAGAAAGTCAATTTGGAGACACATTGACAAAAAAATAAATGAATAAATCTCCTGGCTCTCTGGATCCAAGATACAATTGAGGGATTAAACTATGGTAAACAGGAATGAGGATGGGCTTCACAAAATTGAAGGCAGGCTGAGCAAGGGTCCAAAGCTCTGCTACTTCACAATGCTAGCTCCTCCCTGACCACTACCTTTATCTGCTCACTACCTGAGGAAATAGGCAGTCAACAATTTCAGGCTTTTGTGTATCAAAAATTAAAAATGAGGTTATCTTTATTTCCTGTACTAAGCACGAAAATTCTGCAACTAGATGCTGATTAACTCATTAAAGTTGTCCTTGCATCATAACCAATGGGACAAAAAGGCAAAGTCAAATAAAAATATTTCACATGGATATATAGCAGTGGGGAGGGTTTCTTCCCAGGAAAGGGGAGGAATCGAGACAAATCTCTTAAATTTCCCCCTCAGGATTCATTTCTATGGTTTCATAAACATAAGAAGAAACAACTTCAGGTTTAGAAAATATACTTTGAAATTTAGGTCAATTTTCTATTTTAAAAGTATTTTGGAGGTAATTAATATGTGCCTGCTGTCTCATCTATCCCCAGCTGCCTATTTGATATACAAACCTACCTGAAGAAATGAAAGTGGTTGAAAAAACATGGACTATAGTTACAACAGACCCAGACCTGGGTCAGCTGTGCAGGCCAATCACGGTCACTGAACCCTGGACTCTGAGCAAGCAAGGTAAACTCCACCCTTACATTTCCTTCACCTCTAAATAAGTGTAACAAAAGTAACTTAATGGGTTTTTGCAAGGACTAAATATAATAACATAAATAAAACAATACAGGTAGGCAACAATATTACCTAGTTTAAATAAAATCTATTATTTGATTTATATGTACTTGGAAGAGAATAATGTAGAATAAGAGCCCCCCAACAAAAATAAAAGAAGACAAATAAATCTCCTCTGACTCCTTTGAAATTACAAAACCAGGACAAATGCTTTAAAATAGAGATTCCAATACACACTCATGATGAGCTTTGACAGCAATTTTATTAGATTACTTATTAAGCATTTTATGATAAGGTTTCACAGAATTCTCTTTGTCTCCCCTCTTTTCCTCATCTGACTTTCTTTTTCCAGCTTCCCCTCATTCTTTGGCTCCTCACTGGAAGGCAAATTAGACTTGGTGTTTTTGCCATCAATGGTTTGGGAAGTTTACTCTAGACGTCTCTCACCTCCACTTTTAGACAAGCTGATTACATTGAGTTGTATCCCTTAACCCAAGTATTAAGAGAAAAACTCAATTTATGTGTTTTTGCTAAATTTAAAGAAAGTAAATTGTAAGAGAAATAACGTGAAAGGACAAAGTTGAATTCTGAGCCTTGTTTGGAGTGAGCACTCCACCTGTATTAGAAATACACCCTCATGTTAATATGCATTTTGCCAGGACAGGGAGTAGAGGGCAATCAAATGAGGCTATTCATTTGACCAGGGCCCACTGATCTTTAAATGACTAGATTTGTGGACAATAAATCTTACCAAGAAAACCAGGCCACCTTCAAAAAATTATGGTTAATAATATTAATATAGTTGTTTGTGTCTATTGGTCTTTTGTCCTACACCTTTCTAAATATCCTCTACGAGGCCCTATACCATCTAAATGTCTACAGGCTTGTCTTGAACTATGTGATTTTTGACTCCTTACACTTTACCCAACATCCTACCCAGAGTTTTCCAGTTTCCCCAGACAGAAGGTTCTTTAGTCACTTTCTTTGTAACTGAGACACAATACCTGACATTCACAATTTAAAGGAGAGATTTATTTTAGCTCATAGTTTAGTCCTTAGTTATCTGGCTCCAAGGTAGGAATGGTATGCTAGGAGAAGAACTATCCCATGTTTCTATAGCCTCCCAATAAAGCCCTCAAATTGTGATCTTATCAATGGAATAACCCACTGATGAAGATATTACCTTCCTGACCCAATCACTTTCCAAAATCCTATCAATAACCAATCCCATCAATAACCAAGCCTTCAACACATGAGCCTTTTGGGGACATATCACATCCACACCATAACAGTGAGTCATCCTACTCTGAGTACTATCATATTGGGTTAAATTCCTAAGTTGTCTCTACTATTGTATTGAGGTCTTATCTGTATCAAGGAATGCTCATGCTAAACCAAAGACAAAAAATAAAGACTGGAACAGTCACCTTCCAGAGCAAGGTCTTTACTACTTTAGTTCTACTGACAGTTCTCCCTAGAATCACTGTTACCTAGCCAACAACTCAGAGGGCAGCACATCACCCACAGTATGCACAGCAGACTAATTCTTCAACTGCTGCAGCCAGAGAATTTAATTCATGTCTGGAGCCAAAACACTGAGATATTAATGAAGGTTTAAACTGAGGAGGACCTGCCTTCCTAGCAAATGCATATACTCAGAAAAGAGTCTGATACAATACTCAATTTAATTCCTTATTGCTCCTGTAGTATTGATTGAGATCTATTCTTTTCAGCTCTCCACCTCAGCTACACAGCCAGCTTCTTATGTTTCCGTTAGATTTGGATAGGTACCTGGGGCTATGAGATTTATAAACAGCAAGACAGTTAATGTATTGGCCACTCGCTGGGTAATGCTAAAGGTTGTTGAAGCTGTGGCTTTTTCTTGCAGCAATTTCATTTCTGCCAGTACACCCCTGATTAAATACAGTTCAACTGTTGCACTCCAGGTTATAGCTGGTACACAAAAGCAACCAGTGGCCCCAAACCAGTCCCTGCTTTTCCTAGACCTAATGCCTTTCCTCTCCAGTCATTGATTCTGATTCTGATGCCTGCCCACTCAGTTTTGAAAATGAGACAGGCTTGTTTTGCTTTCAGCAAAGACTGAATTCTGACTCCAGCTCTGCCACTATTCTATTGAGGGTCTTTTTAATGCAGAATGGAAAACTGAACTCAAGGCCTTCACTCTGAGTTACATCCCTAATTCTCTCTCTCTTTTCATTTTAAGACATCCTTTTTGAAGTCACTCCACCACTTTCTATGCCAGCAGCTCTCAACACTGGCTGCTAAGTTGGATACTGATGCCTGAACCTTTACTTGAGAAATTCCAGCTCAGTTGCTCCACAGCTAGCTTATTGCCCCTGGGCCAGTGATGGCAAACCTAGAGCTTTCAATGATACAAACAGCCTGCTGTAGCAAACATACCATAGGTTTGCCATCACTGCCCTTGGTGATTAAAGTGGGTAGTGAAGGGTTAAGAACACAGAAATCTGTGGTCCTTAACCTCCTAGGGGCTGGAAAATGCAAATTTCTAGCTGTCTCTTCTTTTCTCAGAGACTGATTTAGGACACTTTATTAGAGAACTTTTTAATCTCATTAACACGGGAGAACAATCTTTTGATGAATATTGATTTAGAAGAAATCATATAATTAGCCTATATCAGGGCTAATGTTATATAAGTTGGAGTCACTACTCTTCAGGAATATATAACCCCAATGTTTACAAAAGATGGGTTTTCTTTATATTAGGATAAAGGATCTATCTTTTCTTTTACCAATGGCTCCCATCTCCAAAACTGGAGCAGCTGATCTGAATATGTGAATTCAACTTCCTTCTTTTTCCTATACCATCTTGTCCTTCAAAGTTCTTAAATCAGTACCATTGGCAGTAGGACTTAGGCCCCAAGCATCAGGGGAGTCAGTTTAGGCTCTGTCTTAGTTCCCCTCCATCCTGCAGCTGTAATGATTGGACTTCTACCCTGATCACTCAAGACCCAGACCTTCACCTTGAATCTTGATTTTGTATATGGAGTTCTACATTATTGCCTTTTCTACAGCCACTTGAGTCTTAAAAAATTGAGCTGAGATAAAATCAGCATGGTGCTACCAAAAAAACACAACCTGTGGATCAGTGGAACAGATTAGAAGATATAGACACAACTACAAAGACACTCAGCCACCATATCTTTAACAAAAGGCTAAACATGTTCACTGGAAGAAGGATAGCCTCTTTAATATATGGTGCTGGAAAAACTGGCTCTCCACATGCTGAAGACTGAAACTAGACTCTTGTCTATCACCATGCACTAAATTAAAACCAAAATGGATCAAAGATCTAAATAATAAAATAGAAACACTAAATCTACTGGAAGACAAGATAGGTAGAAATCTTGAAGACATAGGGGTAGGCAAAGAGTTCATGAACAAAATGCAAACCGCACGGGGGTGGGGAGTACTTCCAAGAATAAACAACTGGGATCTCACCTTACCCCAAAAGTTTTGCACTTCAAAAGAAATCACCAAGAGAGTGAAGAAGAACCACAGAATGGGAAAGAATTTTAGCAAGCTGCCCCTCAGACAAAGGACTTATATCTGGAACATAGAAAGAATTGAAAAACATCAGGTCCCCCAAATTCAAAAATCCTCTCCAAAAATGGGCATCTGAGATGAACATGCATTTCTCAGATGAAGAAATACAAATGGCAAATAAATATATGAATAAATGTTCAATAGCATTGGTTATTTGATAAATGCAAATTAAAACATCATTGAGACTCCATCTCACTCTAGAAAGAATGGCTGCCATCAAGAAATCAACTGATAACAAATGTTGGTGAGGCTGTGGAGAAAAAGGAACACTTCTCTGCTGTTTGTGGCAACCACTGTGGAAATCAGTGTGGAAATTCCTCAAAAAACTAGAATTGGAAGTCTCGTTCTATCCAGCTATTCCTCTTCTGGGTATTTTCCCAGAAAAATTGAAAATATCATGCCACAGGGATATATGTGCACCCATGTTTACAGCAGCACAATTTGTGATAGCTAAATCTTTATTTTATTTTAAAAAGAAAAACAGAAAAAAAGGATAGAAATGATATAGAATTTCAAAAAAGTAGGGAATTAACAGTAGTTAATATATTGCATATTGTTATCTTAGAAGTAGTTGTTCAGGTTACACAATCTAGGCACAAAAGTAATCTATCAAATAACAGCACAAACTGTTCTTTTTGATGAACTAACAGAGATTAGTAGTATAATTACCTATCTAGCATACATATGCATAAACACAGTTATATATGTTTACAAACAAGATGTAATAGCTAAATCTTGGAAACAACCAAAATAACAATCAACTGCAGAATGAATAAAAAAGATGTGGCATTTTTACACAATAGAATATTACACAGCTATAAAAAAGGATAATCTTGAGACTTGTTTGGGTAAATGGAGGCAACTTGAGATCATTTTATAAGTGAAATAAGTCAAATTCACACTTATAAATAATATAGTCTTCCTAACATAAAAAAAATGAAAGAATAATGAGATCCAAAATGTACAATAGATATTGTAATAATGAGAGGGAAAGAAAGTGCTCAAAAAGAAAGAATGATTGGAATAGGGAAAGGAGAAAAGAAAGAAAGGAAAAAGACTACATGTATGTAGGTATACACATATAAATGTATGTATGTATATGTATACAAGATAGATAACTATACTACTAATTTCTGTTAGTTCATCAAAAATGGCAGTTTATGCTGTCATTGTTTGATTGTTTGATCATTTTTTATGTCTAGATCTTGTAACTTGAATAACTAATTCTAAGATATCAATATGCAATATATTAACTAATGTCAATTTTCTACCTTTTTTAAAGTTCTATATCATTTCTATTCCTTTTTTTCTGTTTTTCTTTTTTAAAATTAAAAAAACTGAGCCAAGGGCCAACCATCTTGCTGCCTTCTCAGGATGGACAATAAATATGCCATATGGTTTAGAGCACTGCTCTCCTGGACCTGACCTTGGGCTCTACATCCCTGATTTCTGACACATGCTTCTTACACTTTGAACCTCCCTGTCACTGAATTCATGTCCAAATTACCTCCTTTTATGTACGGTGTTGATGTCACCCAGGTCCCTGAGTTGCCTCATTTATTTGACCTCTTCCACTACCTCACTGCTTATGTTTGTTCCAGGTCCCCATATGTTCCAGTTGACTGGACTTAATTTAAAACTTACTCTTACTATGATCAAATATAGGGTTGGCTCAAGGACAAAGAAGAAGAAATAGAAAATAATAGGAAACTTGCAGATGACCTACTTAGTTTAAGCCAGAGAGGGAAATTTGTGGGCATCCATTAGCTAGCCTCCCAAAAAAGACAGCATGCAAACAATTAGACTATAGGATAACTAGATCAGGGACCTCAGTACTAATCTTTCTGCACACACACACACACACACACACACACACACACACACACACTATGCGTCTCACTATGGCCAGTCAACTGCTCCTCAATACTAGATCATTGACAAAACAGCACAAAGTTTGAACCTGTGGGGAACCGCTTAGACTGCTCCAAAGCTCAGGGGCATCTAAAGACACCTGAGGATGTAACCCCCCTTATCTAGGTGCACAGTGGGATACAGTTGTGTAGCCATGACTTAGCACAAGTAAACACGTATGCGCTGGTTATGGCTCTTCCTCTGGCTCTCTGCTCTGCTCCATGCTTCCTGCTATTGGCTGACGCCTTGCACAGGTGTGTTGTTTAAACCCTGAAATCTCACCCTCGAAAATCTCCCTTGGGCCCCATGAATAGGCTGACAGTACCTTTTCACGTCATGCAAAGAAACACACAGTCCTTCACATCTAGTTCCGGGAAGAAAAATGTTCAGCCAGCTCTTAAGGTCTGTGATTGGTCAGGATTGTGTCCAGTGCTTACTTACTGAGTCATTCAATGAATTCACGGCAGTGGAATTTTTTGATTGACTTATTTACATGATTTCATGGACCATTGTCACTAAGAGAAAGAGGTTCTTGAGTGAAACAAAAAGAAACGAGTTCAGACTAGAAAAAAACAATAAAATGCTCACTGAAAAGAATAGGTTTTGGGCTAGGGATATAGCTCAGGGGCATAAGTGCCTGGCTGGCAAGCATAAGGCCCTGAGTTTGGCTCCAGATACCAAATTTTAAAATAAAGGTATTTTTCCAATTTTTATGGCTCTTAAACTGGCAAGTGAATCAAAATTAGCAAGAAACACAAATGAACTGAAATGTCTGGGAGCTTTTGCCACTAATAGAGCTTGATCTTATCATAGTGTTTTGTTCTATTTAAGTTCTTCATATCCTGAAAAAGCCAAAGAAATCACTGTACAATTTTTCTCACCTGTTTCAAACCTAAATCTTGAGACTATTTTATTGATATTTCCACTACTCAGATCAAGAACTAGAAAATATCCTGCTAAATTATTTCAATCTACAATCCATCAGTTCTCTGAATTGACCATGTATAAAATATGGGCACTAGATTGGTCAATCTTAGCAGTTTCTCTGTGCTCATGATTACCATGATTCTGTGATCTGCTTACCACCCACATATCATCTGCATTTTAGATGAATCCTCCAGGTCATAGCGATGGCAGTGTGGCAGTTGTGGTGGTGGTAGTGGCTACTTAATTCTTCAGAATTAATATTAAGTTGCTCAACTCTTCTTTTCATGTGCCTTGTGTAAATATACTAAAAAATGCAAATGTACTAAAAAATACAAATAGACACTTTCCACTTTACAGCAGAATAGACAGTGCTGTGACCAGACTGATCTGAAACAGAATCACAAAGGTAAATTTCAGCTTTCTCATTTCCAATTAAAACACTGAGCCTAAAGTCTCTGTTTTGTTCATAGTAGGCAAACAGCTCCCAACAGTATTCCTGAAACCTTGTCTCACGGCAACAGTGTAAGCATGAGTCTTTAATTCTGTGTTAATGAGAGCTGCCTTTTGACCTACACATTTATAACAACCACTGGGCTATTTCTCATTCACGTGCACTCTTCAAAAGAAAAAAAATTAAATGACCTCATTTTTAAAAATACATCTTGCAAATTAGCTACCTTTCAGGCTCTAACAGTAATATATACTGATGCAAGTTAAGATTGGTGGGAAATAATTATTTTTTATCATCTTTAGCTTTTCCTTAGGATAAAACAGTAGTTCAAATCTTTGGAAATGTTAAATCTTAACAGTTACTGGCCAGAAGTTTCAATGTAGAAAGGAGAAGAAACTTTTGTTTGATAACTACTAAACAACTTTCCCACACCACATTGTTCCTGGGCCCTCAATTGGCAGGAACCATATTATGTCCTATGTGCAATTTTTGCTTTCCAATATATCACCAAACAAAACAATAAAGGAATGAAAAATGTGGGGACATAGTCACTAAAATATAGCATCTTTCTGCTTCCTCCTTTTTCCCATTTTGAAGAACAAAACAAAATATCAAATACCTCAGGTAATCCTGCAGAGTATTTAACATCTGTAGTGGATTAACTAATAGTCAGTTTGTAACACTCAGCTGAACTGAATCAGTATGGTTATGAGTATAGAAGACCCACCCTCAGGTATCTTTCACAGATTCCAGTCTGTTATTTGTGCTGTAATTATGGTGGCCCTTTCTCAAAGTTTTACAATTGCTCCAAATTCATAGGCAGGGGCACGCACTCAGAATAATTCTTCCTCTTTGACTTGCTCAATTTTCCTCTGAATAAATTTGTAATTCTTCCTATGACATAAATTATTTTCAAAGAATATCTAATAATCTGCTACTCTGTTTCTCAGCATATATCCAAGTTGGTCTGAATCTTAAGGTAAACACAGCATCCACAGGCTGAGAAAACAATATTTCTGATGTATGTCTAGCTCCCAGTGTACCCAGATGTACCTTGCTGTCTCATAAAAAAGAAAAATCCCCCAAATATTTATTATTCATTGTCATATTTTCATCACTAATATATACACTGCAGTTTTATGTACCACCTACTGAGAAAGATATTGGGACATAATGTCAAACAAGACAATAAACCTCACCTTTATTTAATAATCTATACTCCATTAGAGGAGCAAAACAGACCTATAAACCGTTTATTGCAAGAATGTAGTAATGCTGTATAAGTTTATATTCTAGGCATTGTAATAGCCCCAAGTCTGAAAATCAGCTCTGTTTGGTTGTAGTGATTGAGAGGCAAATGTGAAGAAGCTTTGACTATAATCTGACGGACAAACAGGAGATCAAGAGATGTAAGTGGAGCAAATGGCATTGGTAAAAGCAAGAAAGCAGAGTTTCCCAAAGTGTGTTCAAGCGTAGGTAAGTCGCTACAGCTCAAGGGCATGGCATGAAAAATGTGGAGGGGTGGAAGAGCAAGCCAGAGAAGCAGACAGATTGTGGAGAGCTCTGCGTGCACACATTCATGTGCTATAATTTATCTTTTCAGAAATGAAGAGCCACTTATGGGCTTTAAGGGGAAAAGAGTATGGCAGATGGGAGGAAGCTAGCTTGGAGAGAAGGTACCATGAAGTAAAAGTATGATAGGCAAGTTGGGTTGTCACCAGATCACTACTGTGGATACTGAAGAACAGCAGGGTTCAGAGAAAATTCTTAGGCTAATGGGTGGCCTCTGCAGCTTGTACTCTGGGGCTCTGTCCCATCGCTCTGGGGTCTATAATATACCTATATTTAAAGACTCATTCCTTGGTTATCTGATTAGTAAGTGAGTAAAGAACTGAGCCTTGGCTGGGGATACAGCTTAGCAATACAGCACCTGCTTGGCAAGTGCGAGATTGTGAGTTTGATTCCTGGTACAAAAAAAAAAAAAAAAAAGACTGAGTCTCAGATAAAAGAACTTTTCAGGACCTTTGAAATAATAATAGCCAATGACTGTACACTCCTAGCCCTGACTGCCTGACAGCAATATAGGAAATGCAGTGTTGGGAAATATTTGTGTTGCACCACTTGTACACGTTCACATTCATCGTTGTATTTTTGTCTCATTGTTCCCCTCAGTCTGCACAAAGAAGAATAAAAGTGGATGCCATATGGTATTCCTACCTGCAGGACTCTAGGGTCCCAGAAAGGGTTGCAGTATCCTCTTTGTGCTTATCTGACATTCTCAGTGAGTCTCCGCACCCAGAGTCCTACCTTCTAGTTCCAGCTGGTAGCAACTAAAAATAAATCCACTGTTACTGGGGTAATCTTTCAATGTGTGGTAAAGTACTGACCTCATTTCCACAAGATACAGAAGACTTGAAGCCTACACAGCAATCCACTATATAGGGAGGATCAAAACTTACTCAGCTCTGGGATTCCAGTTGTTTTTCATGTAAAACATAAAATCTCAGGGTTGAATTTTTAACTGGAAAATCATCTGCACCACTGGTTCTAAAACACAGCTGTTTTAGGGTCATGGTGTAAAACATAGATTCTTTGCAGGCCTTCTAATTTGGTCAACCTTGGGATGGAGCCCAGGTTTTTATGCTTTTTAATTAAAACATACAATAAAGTTTGGGAAATTCATACCACCCTAATAATGTTTGAGTTCCACCTCAAATAGCCATTTTAGTTTATTCATTGATCAGCAAGTACTAACACACCTCTTCCAGGACCTCACTTCCTGCCTCCATGATACACTTTAATGCAAATGACTTAGGTCATTTCAAAACCTTACTTTATTATAAACACTGTATTTACTAGTCCTCCTTCTAGTCTCCAGAGAAGATGAAGTTATCAGTGGGAACCAGGAAATTGGTCCTGAAACTCATCTGTCTTAGTTTACTTTTCTTGTTGCTAAGACAAAATGCTTGACACTAAAAATTAAATAGGGAGAGGTTTATTTAGCTCACAGTTTGTAGCAGTTCCTGTCCATAATTTTGCTGGATCCAAGACAGGGTAGCATGGCAGAGAGACAACAGTTTGTGGTGGTAGAATACAGCAAAAGCAAAAATAGGAAGATAAGTCTCTTTCTGTCCCTTTTATCTTATCCGCACTACCAGGACAAGGTGATGCCAACGATACCAGACCAATCAGTGGACTGATTTAGTGATCACATACCTTTAATCCCAGCATCCCACACTCCAGATTCAGCCACTTCTGAAAACGCCCCACTTATGACTACAAGAGGTTTGGGTGGACATCTAGACACAAACCATAGCATCTGGAGAACCAGGTTTCAAAAATATGTGAACTTGTGACTTTGTACCTTGCTTAATAGCTGGATATAAATTTGAGTTACTGCCCACTGACAAAAGTAAGAGTGTTTGTTATCATATATGGAATAATTATTTAAAATTGGAAGAAGGAATTATGAGCTTTCTTGTCACTGAAACAAAAAACTCAGCATCTATAATTAAAAGGAGGACATTTTGATTCACAGTTTCAGAAATTCCAGTCTATGGTTGCTGGTTCAAGGCAAGAACATCATGGTAGAAGGGCGTGGGGGAGCAAAACTACTTACTTCATGGTGACTGGAAAGCAGAGCACAGAAGAAAAATACTCAAGAGGAAGGCATTAGGAACCAGATGTATTCCCCAAATCACCCCACCTTCAGACCTACCCAGTCATACTCAAAAGTATGCTTTACTAATCTGCTAGGTATCACTTAATCTAGTCAAATTGACAAGATTAATAGTCACAGTAGGAAAATGGCTATGTGTAAGTGTGTATGTGTTCATTCCAGGCAAAGATGGAATGCAGGAGACACAAACTGATATGTTGCCTAGTTTCATATTATTTCCCAAATTCTGTGCTTACATGATCTAGTCTTTCTCCTGTGCATGACAATTTGTTCTGTGAATTAAAATATCTGACCCAACTTGGGTCAATTACATACACTCTTCTAACAGTTTGAAAACTTGAGCCACGTAGAAATAGAAGGTGGCTAGAGTTTCCTGAGGCAATGTTGTAGAAAGCATCCCTTCAATCCCCAGCTTTTGAAGATCCCAAAACCTCTTTTCAGTTTTTCCCAAAGTTTAGTTGCTAAGTTGTTCCTTTAACAATCTTTTTCCAAAAATTTGTAATGCATTTTTCCTTGAAATTAAAAAATAAGGTAGTCAGTCTAACTTTACAATCAAGCAGAACCAGAGAGGGCTGATAAAAATGTGCATATTTGCTTAGGAGCTGTGTTGCTATAAGGAAGGAAAAAGAGTAGAAGATACAGAGTGTGGAAGTATATTACAGATGCAATTAGCCTGCTACTCTCCTGATAAGGATTTTTCCTTGTCTTGTGCGTTGCTCATGTACACTTTTTTTCTGGGAACACCAGTTATTTAACTTGACTTTTCATGTTGTTAAAAATTAATTGGTTCTAACTTTAAAAATATACAAAAGAATGGCTTAAAATAAGAAGGAATTTGTTTTCCTTATGGGACAAGAAGTATGAAGGTAGATCCTAGGTAGCACCTCATGGATACTGTGGACACCCCAGCACTTTCTGTCCCACTGTCCTGCAAGTGAGGCTTTCATTCTTATTGTCACAAAATAGCTGTGAGATCTCTGGATTTCAATGGATGACAGACGGAAGGAAGATTCAAAGAGCATGGTAGCAGCAGCAACTCTCTGCTTATATCTCAACAGCTCTGTTCTGCTGTATGATTGCCTTTCCCTATAAAGAAGGCTGAAACAGTCATTTTGCAACTAGAAAAGGAAGAAAAGAGTTGCAGTGGTGTTGAATGAACCAACTAACTATTTTCCATAGCCTTCCAGAATAATCAATTGTAATCAATTCTCTTAAAAATAATGATATTTAGAAATAATAGCAAAAGCAAATCTTTAAAAGCTAGTACTATTTTCCAGTTTGCTGGACAAAAATTCATTGTCATGCTGAAATTTACCTTCGTGCATACCTGTTGTTAATCTATATCCCTATCATAAATATGTATCACTGATCCACTCAGCAATTCAGTATGTGTGTGTGTGCATGTGACTCCAGTTTTAATGAGTAATATACGTACATAGATTAGAACTAATACACACAAAAGTTTTCCTCCCATCCTTGTCCCCCACACATTCATCAACCTATCTTAGATGTTATCAGTATTATTAACTTACCTGTAATTGTCCTAGAGAGGTAATATATTTGTGTAAACTGTACAAATATAAGGCCACTGTTTTCATTTCGCACATCTGACAAGCAGGTGACCATACAAATGTCTTTACCAAAAGAACAGGAAGGGTAATAATCTCCACTCAAGTATTAGGTGCCAGCAGGACACACCATCTCATTCACTCCTCACAATACCTCTCTGCATGCAGGTGTTATCTGCATGGAACTCTGAGGCCCAGAGCAGTTAGGAGGCACATATTAGGCCAAAGAGCTAGTAAAGAACTGGAGTCAGAATTTAAATCCCTGTGTGTTAGTCTGTCTGCTTCCTATTTTTGAGCTCCTCCTGCCATGTATCTCTTCAGGACTATTGGCTCTTCCTGCCACAGATCTTCCTTCTCCACTGCACTCTCTCCTAGCTGATTCTGTAACACTGTGCGTTAAGGGTCGTGAAAGCTTGGCCCCTTTCTTTCTGGTGCTTAGAACAGTGATTTGCATTGACTTGATGGTCATGTCTGTTGATTAAATTATATGCCACTTCCTCTGATCTCAACCCACACTTACTGTTGCTTCCTTTGTTTCCAACTCTCAAAGGCACCTAGTTGTTTTCCTCTTACAATTTCTCCTCCCACTGTGCTTGTCTCCCCAGGTGCTTGCTTATTGAAATGCAGTCTGTGGACCAGCACCATCATCATCACCAAGACATTATGAGCTGTGCAGATCCCCAGGTACCACCCTAAACTTACTGAACCAGAGTCTATTTTTGCAACAGCCTTTAGTGGTTGCTACACATATTAATATTTGAAAAGCACTGCCAGTCCAATGTATATGCCTGCCAGTGCAATCCTATCAGCTGTCAGTGATCACATGTGAAATGGTTAATAGGTCCCTATATTATATATGCATTTTCTCCTAAAGTCTGCTGACTTCTGCTCCAGTACATATGCCTTACTGTGCTTGAGTCCTAGGTGAATTTTTTTTTAAATCTTGCTTTTACCAGGTACCATGGGGATGGATATGGACAGCAGTTCTGCCACGTCTCTTCATATCTGTGCACCTGCAGTATTTTATGAAGTCATGCCTGTGTATTTTTAAGTATGGCTCACTATGAGGTCAAATGGCCCTTGAAGACAGGATGAGACCAGGCATGGAAATGATTGTCTGTGACTTGTTGAAGGAGTGCTCCTAGGAAGACCTGAGAAGAAGAGAGGAAAATAACAGGGTAGAGGAGGAAATTAAGCAACAAAGCACTGGAACCAACCTCACTGGGATTTCACTGGGTGCCCTGGAATGTGAATAATACCATGGAATTTCAGGGGACTGGACTTTCTGTACCCTTTATGGGTCACTGGCCTTGGCTGCCCCTGGGAGAAGATGTACCTCTCGTGTTGTTCTGAACGATGCTGTTCTTCTTGGCAGAAGCCACCTGTAAATCTTTGGCAGCTACTATTCAAGCAGCTGGTGAGACAGGCATGTCAGTTTCATGGTAGCTTTTTATTTTAATCTCTGTATCCTTGGTTTCTAGTACAATTCCTGGCACTCAATAAGCACGAAATAAATCTTTGTTACACGCATGAGTGTCTTCCTAATAAAAGACTTACTTGTTAATTAAAATGGTTCCTATTGTCTTTGTTTATGTGTATACAATGAATAAAACAAATTTTCTCCTACCTCGTTAGTTTAACAAGACTACGTAAGATACCCAGATGAAGATAACTAGCAAACTACCTGATGTATAATAGGCAACAATAAATGTTAGTTTATTTCCCCTTCGGATTAAGTAGCCTATGTACATTTTATTAGAGAGGATGCCAATCTTCTTATTTATGGCTTGCTACAAATTCAAATGAATGGAGAGAGACTGCAGCTACTATTAGTTGTGTGGTCCCCTACTTGAAGCTAACCAAGATTATCCCCCTCAGCTGTGAGGAGGTACAATGACAGCATAATCTGAGATATTATAATAACAATGATGTTAGAGCAGGAGGCATCATGAAAGATGTGGAGAGCTGATAAATTGCCTTCAATGGAAGCACTGGTAGCTACTGTGCAGTTAGTGCCTGCTATGGGACAGACAGTGGCTAGGTGCTTTATATACTGTATTGCCAATCTCCCAAATAACTCTGCAAGATGCGTTTTGTAAATAGTAGATACATGATAGATGGACAAGGAATGTAATTAGGATAGCAGGCAAACAGTGACACCACTATGTGTATTTTTATACTTTAAAAATAGTGCTAAAGTGATCATATTAAAATCAGAATATTATTTACGTAAAATGTACTATGATTGCTTTAAATTTGAATTACATCACCTTTAAGCATACAAGGTTTCCAAGAGTCTTAATTTCACACCTTCTTATGTTCAGCTATTATTAGCCTACATTTTGAAATGCGCTTGAAGAGGTTAGAGTCAAAGAACCAGTCAGAAATAAGAAAATTGGTGAAGGAGGAGTTAGGAGGCTGGAGGAGCAAAAGAAGGGAGGAGGTAACACTGAGAGGGGAAGCTGCGTTAACCCTGTAGACTGGAACTGCAGAAGTCAGTTCTAAAGCTACAGACAAGGTATCAGCGCAGATAGGTCTGAAATATGTTTGAGCTGCTAGTCTGGAGTAATCCAGATGAAGACTTTTAGAAATCCCTAAAATTGCCCAGAAACAGGGGTCTATCTCTTCTCTCAGCATTTTTATATCTTGCAGGTGTCTCCTATTAGTAAAATTAACCAGGAAGTCAGCAGGCAGGAGGCCTGAGCATCGGAGTATCTCCTAATAAAAGACTTCCACAGACTCAGCTCAGTGGAGCAGAATATGGAAGGGTGGGTACAAGTTGGCGAGATGACAAGCAAATAGACAGGACACCTGTATGGCTGGAAAGCAGTACCCGCTACCCCATACTGGCCCTCTGTGGAATGAATAGGTTCAATGGCAAAGAGACAGTAGTGAGCTATTCTTCACTTCACTTCACTTGAAAATTCATGTTTGATTTCATGTAATTCACTTTATGTGAAAATTTATGCTTCTTAGGGCTGAAAACTTACTCATTTGTCTTCTGATTCTGGCTCTTTATTAAAGCTTGAATATAATCTTTCAAAAGAGAAAAGGAATTTTCTTCTATGGGTGATGTTTGAATATTGGCATGGGCATTGAAATCTTAGCATTTTGGAACCCTGCTGGGATCATCTTCTGCCACTCATTGTGGCATTTTCTCATGTCACAGAAAGAGCATGCTTGCAACTGAAATACTGATTTATATTCTTGCTTGCACTATCTCAGTTATTTGGTAGCAGTTCTTAAGATCTGTGTATAGCCAAGTGATATTGGATTTCCATTACTGGTGTCCTTTCAATCATAATTATTTATCATATACCACTGAATTAGGAGACACTAGAATAGATAGATAAAATTCCCGCTAATGGGAAATTTATATCTTAAATTTAACCTAAACTGAGATTGTTTCTATGGTTCCTGTAGCAAATGCATTTCTCTGAGAGAAAAAAATTTAAACCTAGGTTATATAGTTTCTTTTCTTTGTAAAAAAAAAAAAAGCCAATTCTGCATTGAACCTAAGGAATCAAAGACAAAGGGAGGAAATAAATGAGGGTAAATTTTCTATCATAATGTATTCCTGGTATTAAAAACAGGTTTAGCCATATATGCTTCCAAATTTGTAACACTGGCCCTCAGTTTCTTTGCTGAAGCTACCATCCATGTCTGTGATGTGACTTCACCATGAGTAGACCTTCTATCTGACATAGAAGGACAGGTGGAATGCTCTGGCTGGACTGCATTTTGCTGTCTCTGGTACACAAAGATCATAGATGTGACAAGTAGAAAATAGTAAAGGGGATGATCCTATCACACATAAATATCAAAATATTCTCCAGCAAAAAAGTATTGAACAGGAGCAAAAAATTCTCTGTTTGTATATCCCTATTAAAAATAATGCTACTCATTATCTACTATATTAAGCAAGAATCCATGGTATGTCATATGAAACCATTAAACAACTCATCACATTCTTCCTTTCTAATCTTGGGTACTATTATGACTCCTATCTGCTCCAGTTCCTAGTTGTCTGTTAAGTGTGAGATGTTTTTAATGAAACAAGATATTATATAGAGCGGCAAAATAAAACACAAACAAATCAGAATTGTTCTGATTAAACATAGTGGGGGGCAAAAATGCCCAAATGCCTAGTTTTTATGCTTTGGCTACTGGGAAATCTCTTCCAAATCTCTGACATCTCTAGCCAATCCTAATGTTTCAACTTTCTTTATATTTTTGACTGTTTATTGCCTACTCTGATTTTCATTATTGTTATTTGTAATGTTGTAGTTCTCTAGCACTTTTTTGCAAAAATCTATCTCTAGCCAAAATTCTACCTTTTCCAAGAAACTTTTCATCATTTCCTCCATACAATACCCAGTCTAGACCTCTGAGTTTCTGTGGTTGTATTCAGGGAAGGTCACCATAGTGGAATGTAAATTGCCTTGGATCCTGTTGTCTAGTACATATTAAGTATCAATGATTTAATTACTTTTAAAGAGGGGGAATTTTACCCTTATTATATTTTTACCTAATATTGTTCTAATATTTGATCCTTATACAGGTTAAGATTTTCCAAATTTGTTTCCCTATTTTATTTTCCCATCTAGGTTCTGCTCAATCAAATGTGACACTGTAAATAAAACCTTTCTCAAATCTTCTCAGCCAACACTAATGTCAAATTTTTCTGCATGCCCAGCAGCATACTTCATGTCTTTTTCTAAAGACATTGGTCTTCTATTTGTACTATGTGATCACATTCTACACAATATTTTAAGTTACTTAAAAAGATCTATGTTAGAAACTGTAAGAGTAGCAGATAACAAACATGATTTCAAACCATGCCTGACGTGAAGCAAAAAACTTTGCTTCTTTGACTCCCAGTTTCCTCCCTGTAAAATGAAGCCAATAAAGCCTCCTTCATTAACTTGTTAAAATCAAATTTTGTAAGATAAAGGTTGCTAACAAATATTGCATGTTCAGAAGCACTAGGTCCTTCTCCCAGATTCTCCTCTGAGACCTCCTCAGCACCTATGAACATTCCTCGTTTGATGTATACCTTCAACTAACATTTATATGCTTGATGAATTGGACTAAGCCAGGGGATTTGCTATCCCAGTAGATGTTAGTAAGAACCATACTGGGAAAAACTTGTCCCGCTAACAAGAAATTTGGGAAACATTGAGTTGTATATGAATAATTTTTAAAAACAGGATTTAAATACTTTTGAATAGAGAGTTCCCTTTATATTCATAGTTTTTCATTCTGAGGTTTCAGTTACCTGCAGTAAACCAAGATGTTCCTCGTTCAGTGACTCTCATTATGTATTTTGAGAAGGTAAATAGTAGATTCAGGTTGTATTATAGTGCCTAGGTCATTCTTCCCACTTCATCTCACCAAGCAGGAATTGTATTATCTTACAGAATCACAAGAAGCAAAAGGGTGAAGAGTGCACATGAAAATATTTTAAGAGAGAGCAAAAGAGAGGTCACACTCCTATAACTTTTATTATTGTATAATGTATCCTCTATTTGTTATTGTTTTTAATCCCTTATTGTATATTTATATATTTATAAATAATATGCTGTATTTATATATTAAACTGTATTGTATATATGTGTGTATATATAGAAAAAATGTAGTTTATATAGGTTTCAGTCACCCACTGGGTGGGAGGTGGTCTTTCAATGTCTGCCTGTGGACAACAAGTGACTGCTATTTTCTAAACTGCATTATTTGACTATATATCTCTTTCTGAACTGAGAATCTCTCAGAGCTACTGTTCTTTGGATCAGAGGTTAGGAACTAGAGAAATAGTCTACTAGCCCTAGGGGCATGGAAGAAAGTTTGTTTTTTCAACTGAAGGTAGACTGACAGCAATTCTTAACATGCACCTAGAGCCACGAGGTTTTGGACTTTTTCATCGCAGGTGCCTCTTCAATCATGATCACTTGTCAAATACCACTGAATTAGGAGATGCTAAAATAGATAAGATAAAATTCCTGGTCATGGGGAGCTTCTAGCCTAATATTTGACTCAAACTGAATTAGTTTCTGTTAGTCACATGCAAACATTTTCTACAAAGTGCATAATTACCTAGGTAAACTGGTCCACACTCTGTTTGTAAGCTCTTGTAGATATACTGTTATTTAAATGATGCGAGAGATCTCTTGAAGATTGATGTTAACCAAGGTTAGAGTCTCAAGGATGAATATTAATGTGAATTTGTTATTTTCCCTGGGCACTCTTACTTCAGGTAGACTATACCATATGAATTGACCTGATTGCATAATTTCTTGCCCCAGGCTCAGTCATAGAAAAAGTCAATTTGTAATTACAAAGCTTTTGGGTGAGCTGTAATCAGAAAAATTAGGCAATTGCTTAATTGGTGTTAAGAGGGGTCCTTTAGCTAAGCCTTCCATCCTTTCCTCTTCCTCAGTGATTCATCATGCAATACTTCCCAAAACCCACAAAAGCAAGGCAGTGTAACAAGGGGCTCTAGAGGAGGACTTCCTGTTTCTGAAGCAAGCAGGCTTTCTGCTTGCTAACCCTGTGACAGAGGGGAAAGTTCTTTAACTTCCAAGTGCTGCGGAGTTCTTCTAGGCTGCACCCTTCTCCACCCAATTAAAGAAGTTGCCGTGAGTAGACAGCTCAATAGAGAGCCTGGCACGGATGATTTTCAGACCTTTTTAATAGCATCTCTCCCTTTTTCACATCCATGAGGTTAGGCAAGTTGTGAATTTTCTTTCTTTTGTATATTGGAAAATTGAATTTCAAAATGAGTAATTGTTTTTCCACAGGCTGAACCCAGTTATTTAATAAATAGCAGAGTTTAATCAGGACCAAAAAGTAAAATCTATTGTTTAATTTAGAAAATTATGGATTTCGGTACCCTAGAGGAAGAAATAAAGCATAATTGTAATGTGGTCACCCTTAAAATAATTCTAAACCTTTAGCAATAAAAGGTAGACTCTGGTTGCTTTGTTTATTGTCAACTTGTGATTGATTTTGTCATTTCCCATATTTGTCTCCTGTAATTTGGACTTTCCTCAAATGATTCCCTAACAAATGAGAGCAATTTTCCTCCAAAATGTGTTTTTAAAAGGAATTACATTCATCTCAGACTCATGTTCTTAGGGAGGAAAGAATACATTTGGCAATTTCCATTGCTTCTGGTTGTGATCAGATTGGATTTTGAACTATGCCCTAATTAAGATGAACAGATATTGTTAGCTGGCCTGTTTAATCAGTTTCCCATCTGGCATAAGCATATTTAGGAGCAGGATCTGCTTTTGCTTGGCTTGGGCTGTAGCTAAAATCAACACAACAAAGCAATCATATCTCTAAGAATCAGAGCCTACTCTTCACCCTGTAATCCCGATTGGGCAATCACATTTTCAAATCTGCAGAATAAGCACAGGGACACTAGTGCTGCTTTGGCTCCCTTAGGCTTATGGCATTGATCCAGTTAGTCATGCTTGCTGTAATTCATTTTTGTTAAGGTTTATATCTATGCTTCCCCCAAAAGCCTCATGTACTCATAAGTGAGGCTTTTGAGAGTGACTGGATCATGGATGTGTCATCCTAGATGGGCCCACTGATTGGTTTAGCACAGTTCTGAGTGTAGGTCATAGACTTACAGAAGAGAGAAGACCCATCCTGGGTGTGGATGGCACTGTTCAATAGGCTTATTGCCTAGATGTGATAAAAAAAAATAGGAGGATGAGGAGGAGAAGGAGGAAGAGGAAAAAGTCTACGCTTTCTCCTGTCTGTCTTGCCATCAAGCATTTCTCCTCTGTCATGCCCATCTGCCTTGCTACTCTGCTTTGGAGCCAGCCAACTATGGGCTGAAACTTCTACCAACTGTGAGCTAAAGTAAATCTTTCTTCTTTTAACTTGTGGATGTTGGACATTTTTTCCCAGAAACAAGAAAATAACCAAGACAAATCTATTCCAGTAAACAACCACTGAGCCCCCCATACATGCTGGGATCTCCATGCCCCACTACACACTATTATGAAAAACAGCTTATCCCTACTGTCAAAAAGCTCTTGCTGGAATGGAAAAGTTTCACAAAATATGTATCTAAAAAATGAAGCCTGCTACTACTTAGGGTTGAATATGAAAAATTTCTGCATTGAAATAATTATTCAGTTTTGTGTTCTGTAGGAGGATGGTAAATGAGCCAGAGGAAGATATGAAATCTGCCCTTTTGTGTGCTATTTCCTTTGATAAATTATTTGTATCTCTATGATGGATGCAGCTTTATTGATCTTCTGATTAAACTAAGGGCAGACAATACTGAGAGATTTTGAGTTAACACAGGTGAACTGATAAAATACAGATATACTACTACTTTCCATCAAGAGAACAACTTGGATGTCAGGAAAAAATATCTTTTGGAAGGGGAGTGCCACTCATCTACTTTAGACCACCCACAGCTTACCTAGTCTGGTAGCTCTTGTAACCAGACACAGGAAAGATGCTAACATGCTCCTCAGTTCAACAATGCACATAATGTTCTATTTACACTGGGTTTATTCAAAGTTTTGCCAGTGAGAGACATATGAATCAAGACTATGTTGTTTTAGGAATAAAAGTAAAAGTTGCTAAGGTGACATCTGCATGTCCCAAGGAAAATTCTGTTGGACAGACTACAACTCTTGTTGGAAGGGAAATGGGACTCAGTAGGAATAAATGCTCCTTTCTCTTATTCTAGGGCCCATGTCCTCCATACTTCCTTCTGAGCTTACCAGCCCTCCATTAGCACATGGAATAAGCCTGAGTAGCCAGAGAGAAAGTAAGGATTCACTTTCTAAAGAGGATTGAAGTTTCACACAAGAAGGGAGTGGTGACACCCAGGGAGAAGACTTGAAGTGTGTCACTTCAAGTGGTGGCAGGAGGGAGATGTATACAACCAAGGAAGTTGCTGGTGTAAAACACTTCAGCATTTCCTCCACAAGGCATGAAGCTGTAAGTCATAACATCCAGTCTTCCTTGCTTTGGTGGTTGTCTGAATCATGATCAATAAAAGAACTGCTTATTGTTTTGTGTCTGTTTTCTCTAGGGAAAAAAAGTTATGTGATTTTGTACAAGTGAAGGCATTCTAGACAAAATGGCAAGACACTGGTGATGTTATGGGGTTACATGGCAGTTGGGAGGAGTCCAGACCTTCCACTTGCAGTCAACTGGGTGAAGTACACACATAGGTACTTTTCTGGGTATGATAGTGTTATGGTATGTGTCTAGATGTTCCCCCAAAGCCTCATGTGGTCACAGGGCTTTTTCAGGGGTGACTGAATCTAGAATGTGTGATGGTGGAATTAAGGGTGTGTGACTAAATCAGTCCACCAATTGGTTTGTCACCTCCCTAAGCCCAGTAGCCTAGATAAAGTATAACAGGGGCAGAACAAAACTGCTATGGTCTCTTGTTTGCTTTGCTACCTTCTAGCCACCATGAACTACTTCTCCTCTGTGATAACTGTCTACCATGCCACTTTACCTTGGAGCCAGTCATGGGCGAAACTTCTACAAACTGTGAGCTGAATAAACCTTTCCTCCTTTAACTTTGGGTGTTCAGTATTTTGAGAAAAGTAACTAAGACACCAGATAATACCTATTCAAATTAAAGATCTGTAACAACTCCATCTAGATAGTAACTATACAACCTATGGAGGGGAAGAAAGAGAAATTAACATTAGTATAGATATAGACATAGCATTGACATAGTAAGCAAAGAAATCCAACTAGAGATTTTGTATTTGTTGCTTAAACTAGCCATATGATTTCATTGTAGTGCTATAACAAAATACTATATACAATGGTACCTTGGCTCATGAATTATTTTGTTTGCTTGTTCATGAATTCAGTTTATTAGTATATTTTTAAATATACATCATGATCACTTTCATCATAGGGACATTGCACCTGTACATGATTTATCTCAATTCCATTTTTTTCCTTTCCCTTATCCACCCTTCAACCCTTTTTTCCTCCTTAAAAAGCTTTGTTTCCATTTTTCTTTCCTTTTGCATTCCTTTTACCCTTCCTTGATGAATAATTTTGTTTATGAGCAATTTGATTTGCAAACAAAAACATTTGGCAAAATTTTGTTTTTGAGAACTCTGCATTGGATGACAAACACAATCACTGCCCTCTTTCTCACATAAACACAAACATGGCCATCTTTTTCAGAATCCTGGAGTAAATTAAGTTTGTGAACCAACTGTAGTTGGTAACTTATTTCTCTTAGTTCCAGAGACTGGTGAAGTCCAAGATTAAAGTACCATCAGATTTGGCACCTCTGTAGGGCCTGCTTTTGGTTCACAGATGGCCCTTTTCACATTGTGGAAGTGGAGAGTCAGCTCTCCTGAGTCTCTTTAATTACAGCACCATTCATGAAGGTCTCACTCTCATGACCTAATCTCCTCCCAAGGTCCCACCTCCCACTACCATCACCTTGATCATTAGATTTCAATATATAAGTTTTGAGGTCACATAAACAATCTGACCCCAGCAACGCCCTAGTTAGCATGCTTGACCCCATATTATTCTTGGTTTTAGCTAGCAACTCACGTGGCTAGGATTCTTTGCCCAGGAAGTGACTCAATATATCATTCCCGAATCAAGGTTCTTTGTGTTTCAACTGTGTAACACAGTAATCTCTTTAACCTTTGTCATTAAGTTAAGGTAATTATTTTTCCCTAGAGTTGCCATTAATATAACTCAACTCTTCCTTTGCAAGTTTTGAATGCCCATAAAAAAGAATATGCCTATGAAAGGCATCTTTACCCCTTGGATAAATTAGTCAGAGATCTAAAATAAAAAGGCATTCATCTCAGGGATGGTTATATACATTAACCAGCCTAGGTTTTCCTACCAAATAGATCTTTTATTTATCAGTAACTATTTCTAAAATTGTATATACAAAGAGTATAAAATTTATTTTATATCAGCATTAATTTTATTCTGAGTTTTTTAAACTGACAGAATACTATGATTACTATTATAATTTATTCTTTTTCCTTCAAATTCCTTCTTAATCACATATTTCTACCAAGTTTGTTAGATTGCCCCACAGGTAAATCTAGTAGTAGCAAATCAGCTTAAGCAAATACACTTATTCTTTTTGTGATCAACTCTGAAACATAATTGAAAGAGCAAGAGCTTGGGAATTAGGTTGATCTGGATTTTGTTTCTGGGACTTATTTGGTATCTGACCTTGGGCAATTTATTAATTGCTCTTAGTCTCATTATAAAATGATTATCATAATGTCTAATTCATATGTAATTTGGAAATACATAATTTAATGATGTGTATAAAGCTTCTGGTTATAGTTTCTGGGAAATAATAGACATCCAGCAAGTGATAAGCATAACAATCAAATTTTATTCTTCACATCAACTGGGATAAAATTTATCAGAAATACAACACACTGAAGTATCCGTAAATGCACAAATGTGTATTCAGGTGCCCTTTTCTACAGAACTAGAAATTTTCCCACCATTATCTCATGCATTGCTGGAAACTGGTTTCTTCCCAAGCTCCTACACAGAACTTCTACCAAGTTGGACCACATTGCACCACATATAATTCTGTTGGTTCTGGCTATTTTGGGCAGATTTCCCTCATTTTGAGCAGTTTTCAAGGTAATAGGGATAGAGCATTCTTGGTTCAGTCTCAGCTGGAAGTCGTGCTTGTCTGGTCCATCTCCATCTGTGCTCTTGGCTTCTCTCATTCTTGTCATTCCAAGAATGTAAGTATTCCTCCATCTCCTTCTCCTTTTGCCTTTCTTTACAGGGTTTCTTTGAGCTGCTTATTTTTCTTAAATTTTCTCAATTCATTTTATGTCCTCTAAATAACCTTGAAACTTCTCCCTTCTAGAACACAATAGATCTCATAATATTTCCCATGGCCGTGTGTGTGTGTGTGTGTGTGTGTGTGTGTGTGTCCTGAGTGTATCTGCTGTGGAGGCAGGAAAGTGCTAATCATAAAACAAGCCCTTTAATTCTATACACAAAATACTGCTTTAACAAAAATATTACAGCTATAGTTTCTCTTTGAAGGAATAACTCCCACAGCTAAGCCTGATAATTTTTAACAACATGTTGTTCAAGATAATGAAGCAAAATAATTTTTCTTAAAGACTGGAGAGCAACATCAGCAAAAGAGCAGAATAGCAGTTTCTGTCACTTGTCCTTTTACATAAACATCAATTTTAACACCATTCATCCATGAAAGTACCTTCATAATAGCTGAGGAATCCAAGGGAGAGATTATAGCACCTTGGCAGAACACGGAAATAGGAAAAAGCACATTGAAGAGGGCAGGACGAATACTTTTAAGTTACTTATATTAGCTGCATCTCTCCTCTTCTGTACAGAAAGGCCTGAAGCCAGCCAAGCCATAGGGACAAGTTGTCCCAGTCCTTGGAAGCCACTGCTTGCCACAGTGTACATGGATACTGAGTTAAAACTTTAGGATTTAGTGTCTGTTCTGCATGATTTCAGAGTTGCTCTGGTCTGGTTACACCTTTTTACTTGCATAGTTCTCTCTTTTGTCTGATGAGTGAGATAATTCCAAAGCAGTGTGATAGTTGGCAGGAGAATGTAGCATATCATGAAGGCACAATGGAGAGATGTCTAATCTCTTCTTAAGCATTAAGCAAATACAATCCAGAAAGGCACCTTGGTGGAGATAGTGACATCTAAGGTAATCTCTAAAAGACTCATAAACTACTCGGAGATTTGTTTTTTAGGGTACAGAGGGGAAGAGTTATGATTCAGAGAAATTTCTAAAGGTTGGAGGCTTTGTCTTTTACCAGTGTATCAATTAAGATTCTATTTTACTTTATATGAAAGATATAAATAATGTTTACAGCTTAAAGCTGTACAGTTTGTAAGTATTTTATCAGTACAAAAGTACAGATCAAAGTCTAATGCAGCATATATTTTTATTTTCTATAGACTTTTCCACTCCCAGCTTTACTGAGGTACAGTTGACAAAAACTGTGTATGTTAAGATATTCAATATGTTTTGATATAGACACATATTAGGAAAGGATTACTACTATTAAATTAATTAAATACCCACCACCTCATTAATTTTTTTGATAAATTACATATTGTGAGATCTACTCTCAGCAAATTTCAAGTGTAAAATATAGTACTATTAATTATAGTCAATATGCTACATATTTGATTTTCTAGATCTTATTCATTTCATGTAACTAGAGCTTTATATCCATTAACTAAGATTTCTCCACCCCACCTTCCCTGCTTGTCCCCAGCAGACACCCTTTTACTCTGTTTCTATATGTGACTTAATTTTAGGTTCTAAAGAAAAAGAAAAGAAAAAGAGAGACTATGTAGTGTTTGTCTTTCTGGTTATTTCACTTAGCATAATGTTCTCCAACTTCATCTATATTGCTGCAGATGACAGGAATTCCTTCTTATTTATGGTTGAATAATACTATATTGTGGATATATGCCATATTTTCTTACCTACTCACTCATCCATGGACACTTAGCCTGTTTTCATATCTTGGCTATTGCAATGAATATTGCAACAAATATGGGAGTACAGATATCTATTATTAGAGATTTGGATCTATTCCTAGAGTGGGGTTGCTGGTCATATGGTAGCTCTATTTTTAACTTTCTGAGGAACCTCCATATTGTTTTCCATAATTGCTATACAATTTACATTCCCACCAACAGAGCACAAGTGTTGTACTTTTGCTCTGTCTTTGCCAAACTTTGTAATCTTTTGTCTAGCCATTCTGACAGGAGTAAGCTGAAATCTCACTTTTTTGATTTGCATTTCCATAATGATTCATAACGCTTAGAATTTTTCCATTTATCTGTAGGCCATTTGTGTATTTCGTTTTGATAAAAGCCTGTTTAAATTCTTTGTCCACTTTTAGAGTGGATTGTTTGTTTTCTTGCTATTGCTTTCTTTATATATTTTGCATATTAAATCCTAACAGGTGTATGGTTTGTGAATATTTTTCCCATTTTATGATGTGTTGTTGTTCCCTCTATCAATTGTTTTCTTTGCTGTGCAGAAGCTCCTTTTGATGCAATTCATTTCATCTATTTTTGCTTTCATTGCTTAGGCATTTGAAGTCATAACCCAAAGATTTTTTAATGTTTTCTTATAATACTTTTATAATTTTAGGTCTTACACTAAGCCATTAATCCATTTTGAGTTGATGTGTTGTATATTGTTTGAGATAAAGATTCATTTCCATTCTTCTGTATGTGGATGCTCAGTTTTCCTAACACCATTTATTGATGAGATCATATTTTACCTATTGTGTATTTTTGCACCTTTGCTGAAAATCAATTGACCACTACATTGGTCTGTTTCTCATTACTATAATGACATGTCCAGATTAGGCACCTTTATAGAGAAAAGAGGCTTATTTAGTTCACAGTTCAGGAGGTTTAAGGGTCTACATGTGGTGATGGCCTTTGTTGGTACAATCCAGAGACAGTTCAAGGCATTATCTGGAAAGTATGTTTCTTCTGGTCTCTCTTCTTCTAATGAAAACACCAGAATTCAATCATGAAGGCTTTACCCTAATGACCATATTTAATCCTAACCCCTCCCAAAGACCCCCAACTAAAAACCAGATTAAGTGTACACTTTTAATACCTTTTATCAGGGATTAAATTTCAATATCCAATCCCTTGGAGCATACATGAAAGCCATGTCTAAGCTATAGTATTCTTCCCTTGGTCCCCTGCTCTCTATAAAATCATTCCATCTATATTAGTCCCAGAGTCTTAACTTGTCTCAGCATTATTTTAAAAGTCTCAAATTTCATCTTAAATTCAAGGCAAATTCAAGAATTATTCCAAAAGAATGATCTATTAGTATCTCACCCATTAGACAATGAGAAATCTAAAGACCAAGGCTGATAGTTAAATGCAAGGAATTTAAAACAGGGAAGCAACTTCAAGGCTGTTAGAAAGTGAGCAAATGAGAAAAGGTGAGAAAATCAGACATTTATGCCTGCTGAAAACCACAGCAGTTGTAAAGTGGGGAAAAGGGAAAGCAGTGCTGAGCTCAGGAGCTCAGGAGCCAGGGCTGCCTGAAGGGAAGAGGGATATAGCAGGAATCTCCACCCTGTGCAGGACAAAGGCTAAATAAATACCCTGGTCTATTCATTTCTACTACTTTTTAGTAACCCACAAATGGAACCTTGGTCAAAGCTAAGCAGAAGACAGCTGGGAAATACAAATAAATTATAGGCATCATCTCAGATGATATGAGTAGAGGCTGGGGAAAGGGCAGGGGTTGAATCTGCAATCCAATAGGCAAGGACTGGAGCAGAACTTGCTTCTTCTCATGGACATTCATGCTATCACATGACAGTAGATCTGTGCCTGTATACAGATGTACACTCCACTGTTGTCTATTGGAAAAGGGAACCACAAATCCCTGTCTCTGAGCAGGGTTGCTTCCTCTTCAATTTCAGCTATGTGGCATTCTGTAAAGTAAAATATCAAAATATCTTATAAAAACTGTAGTAAAAGAGAAAAAAAGAAATAATTGGTAATATGTATATTATGTATGATTATTATTCTTTTCTGGTGGCATAACCCAACATTTCATTTTGGATAGATCTGAGCCCTTACAGATAACATTTCTCTAGATGTCTCTTTATTTTACTACTGAACATGGTATTAAGAAACACCTGGACTGGGAGTGGCTGCAGATCATTGGCTGCTCCTCCACCTTGGTCACTGGATCTGGGACAGCTGCAGATTGTCAAATAGAGAAGTAGCAAAGTGCCCCCCCCACATTGTATGACCTTGAAAAGCCTGGCAAGAGTGTGGGTGAGTCCTTTCTCCATAAAATGAATACCAGCTGGGTTGAGGAGAGTGCCAATAAGGCCTCCCCCAATGCAGAGGAAATCAAAAAGGCTTATGAGACACCCAGTGACACAGTAGAGTCCCAGCTGAGGCAAACACTATATCCAGGTAGATCTGGTGGCCAAGAACAACCTGAAACCACAGGAACACCAGGAAATAAGGGTTGACTTACAACAATACTCCTAGGCTAGTCAGCCTAGGAAAAATATAGGACTCACCCAACAGCCCTAATGGAGGAATTCAGGTGACTAGCTCTCTCCTTCATTTTGGGACCCAGCAATTGAACAAATATCAACACACAGTAGAACCCTAAGACATGTATTATGGACAGTTGAGACAAGTAGGACTAAAAGTCAAAATATTAGCTCAAGAGGGTAAAAATGACAAAATGAAAAAGCAAAATGCAATCTCAAACATCTAGTCCACCAGGAACAGGTACAGGACACACAGAAATAGAGGATATTAAAAGTCATACAGCTGAAGTTTCTGCAAAGAGAGCAAGTGAAATAAAGAAACAAATCCATGAGGCTATGGAGGAAATCATATTAGAACTAATCTCTCAGATAAAGACAGAAATGACAACCTTAATAAAGGAGTTGCTCAGCATAGCTAGAGAAGACATAGATTTTAAGAAGTACAGAAGCATGGGGAAATGATGGAAACCTTGAGTGAACAATATATAAAATAAGTAGAATGCATGAAACAAATTCAAAAAGATATCCAAGAAATTAAAAAATTCTCTTGAAAGTGGGCAAAAATCATTTGAATGAATCTGAGGATAGAATTTCAGACCTTGAGGACAGGATCACGGCTAGTAATCATGAAAGGAAAGAACTTTTAAAAATAACAAGGTAGCATGAAATGACAATTCAACAGCTTCAAGATGATCCAAAGAGAAACAATATAAGACTAATAGACATCAATGAAGATTCAGGGATCAGTGAAAATGACATAGGAAAATTATTCACAGAAGTAATAGCAGAAAATTCCCCAAACATGGGGAAAGAATCTGACATACAGATAAGTGAGGCTTATAGAATGCAAAACAGTCATAAACAAGATAAATCTACACCTAGACATATAATACTTAAGATCCCAGACATACAGCATAAAAACAGAATACTAAAAGCTGTTAGAGAAAAGACACAACTTACTTATCAAGGAAAGCACATTAGAATCACAGCAGACTGAACTTGGGGTGCTGAGAAAACAAGTAGCCATCTCACTGCTCTGGTAAGTGGCTGTGGCCTGGCAAGCTGCAGCTGCCCTAAGGTAAGAACCATCAGTGTTTCCTGAGCTCTGTGCCATGTTGGAACTTGGGGCACTGGGAAAACAGGTGGCCAGCTTGCCACTCTGGTAAGCAGCTGTGGGCTTGCCAGTGTGCAGGCTAAGAATCAAACATCATATCCCCCCGCCCACTAGCAAGTGGAAGCCAGAGGTCTGAGTGTCTCTTGGGAGGATGAACGTATGCAGTGTGGCAAGTAGGGGGGATTTCCTTCTATCATTTCTTTGAAGGCAAATATTTTTATCACCGTTTTGCTCAGTTCTGATTAATGGTACTGCTTTATTCAATATTCTGTTTTTAAAAGTACAGTATTTCCTTCCATTTTGCTCTACCTGAATGGAAGAACAGCTATTGTGAAGAGAATGAAATGTACCATTGTGCATATTGCTGTTGTCCTGGTGACCTGCTGTGAGGTTCTGTGCCAATTTCACTGCATTGTCTTGGTTGGGTTTGTTCTGTCTTTTTCTGCTGTATTTTGCTACCTTCAAAAAAAAGATAACAAAGTAACAAAATACCTCCAAAAAACTCCCAACTCCACCAAAGCTAATCTATGGGGCATGGATGAGGACAAACTCAAAAACAAAGCAACAGAATTATATAAGGTGATTAAAAAGTAAATAACAACAAAACAGATCAGTAAGGTACTGAGCAACCTGAAACATGATATAACTAAACATATAATGGACTTAAAAAGCAAAAGGAGGAAAAGAAAGTGCTATAAAGGATATAACTGCATGTATGTATAAGTGTGTAGGATTGATAACCATGTTGCTAAGTTTTTATTGGATCATTGAACAGAACTGTTTGCAGCCTCACTGTTTGAATGTTCACTTTGTATGCTTTGATTTTGTAACTTAAACAACTATGTCTAAGAAGACAATATGTAATTTATCAACTAGTGATTTCTTACTGTTTTTTAAAATTCTTTATTGTTTCTATGCTTTTTTCTATTTTGCTTTTTTTCTCTTTAAATAAAAAAAAAGACTCACAGCAGACTTTTCAGCACAAAACTTCAGATTAGGACAAGCTTGGAGTAAAGCACTTCAAATCCTGAAAGAAACCAACTTTCAACCCAGATTGAAGTACCTTGCAAAACTTTCTTTGAAATTTAATGGAGAGATAAGATACTTCCATGACAAAGAACAACTGAAGAAATTCATGTCCATGAGACCAATCCTAGAAAAAGTACTGAAAGACATACTAGAGAGAGATAAAAATCAGGACAATTCTCAGAACAACAGAAAGAAACCATCAGGCAGGGCAAACCATTAAACAAGGGAGAAAAGCAGAAAACCAACAGCAAGAGAATAACATAACAAAGTTGAACCAGTACATGTCACTTATACCCATCAGTGTAAATGGCCTCAATTCACCTATTAAAAGAAATAGGTAAAAAAAATTTTAATTTAAATTAAAAAAAAGAAATAGGTTGACAGAATGGATTGAGAAACAGAATCCAACAATATGATGTATACAAGAAACCTATCTGACTCAAAATGAAACTCATAGACTAAAAGCTAAAGGATGGAAAACAATATTACATGCAACAGGAACCCAGAAAAAAACAGGGATAGCTATTCTGTTTGCAGAAAATGTGAACTTCAAAAATGATCAAAAGAGATAAATACTACATACTTGTCAGAGGAATAATTCAAGAGGAAGAGCTAACAATCATAAATATATATGCACCAAATGCAGGAGCACAGAAATATATAAGACAAATTCTAATAGACATGAAAAAACAAATAAACAGCAACAAAATTGTAATAGGGAAATTTAATATCCCATTGTAACAAAGAGATAGATCAACTAGACAAAAAGTCAGCAAAAAAATAACAGAACTGAATCAACCTGTAAAAATGGACTTAGTGGATGTTTACAGAGTATTCCACCCAACCACATCTGAATATACATTCTTTTCAGCTGCACATGGGACATTCTCCAAATTAGACCATATATTAGTTTATAGAACATTCTTAAGTAAATGTAAAGGGATTGAAATTATCCCATGCATATTACCTGACCATAGAGCACTGAAATTGGAAATCAATGACAAAAGAAATTGCAAAATCAGCATAAATACATGAAAATTAAATAACAACCTCTTGAATAATCAATGGGTTACAGTGGAAATTAAAGAAGAAATTAAACAATACACAATTCAGTGAAAATGCAGATACAACATAATGAAACCTGTGAGACACAATGAAAGCAGTCCTAAGAGGGAAAGATATAGCAATGAATTTTCACATCAAGAAAACAGAATGAGCCTAATGCTACATCTCAAGCTTCTAAAAAAAAAAAAAGAAGAGTAACTAAAACCCAAAACTCATAGAAGAGAGCAAATTATAAAAATCACAGCAGAAATTAATGTAATTGAGAATCAGAAAACAATACAAGGAATTAATGAAACAAAGTGCTAGTTCTTTGAGAGAATAAACAAAATTGATAAACCTCTAGCCAACCTTATCAAGAAAAAGAAAGAAAAAACTCAAATTCATGCAATAAGAACTGAAAAGAGAAATTACTACAGATCCCATGGAAATTCAAATGATCATGAAAATCTACTTTGCAAACCTTTACTCACACAAGGTGGAAAACACAGAGGAAATGAACAGATTTCTAGAAACACATGAATTACCAAAACTGACTCAAGAAGATATGATAATTTGGGATAACTAAATATCAACTACTGCAACTGAAAACATGATTAAAAACTTATCAACAAAGAAAGTCTGGTCCTGATGGATTCACAGTTAAATTCTATAAGAAATTTAGAGAAGATTCAACGTCAATATTCCTCAAACTTTTCAATGAATTGAAAGGGAAAGCAATTTTCCCTAACTCATTCCTGGAGGCAAGTATTATTGTGATACCAATACCAGAGAAAGACCCAAACAACAAGGAGATCTAAAGGCTAATCTCACTAATGAACATTGATGCAAAAATTCTCAATAAAATACTGGCATATAGAATGCAGTAAATCATCGAGGAGATTATGCATCATGACCAAGCAAGTCAGGAAGCATCTCAATCCCTGACTTGAATTTATACTACAAAGCTACAGTGATAAAATCAGCATGGTACTGGCAAAGAAATAGACCTGAGAATCAATAGAACAGATTTGAAGATGAAAACACAGCTACAAAGACACTCAGCCACCTTATCTTTGACAAAAAGGCTAAACCTGTTCACTAGAAGAAAGATAGCCTCTTTAATAAATGGTGCTGGAAAAGATTGGCTTTCCACATGCCAAATACTGAAACTAGACCCATATCTATTATGATGTACTAAACTAAAGTCAAAATGGATCAAAGAGCTAAATATTAAAGCACAAACACTAAATCTGCTGGAAGACAAGGTAGGTAGAAATTGTGAAGACACATGGATAGGCAAAGTGTTCATGAACAAACCACAAACCACATGGGAAGTACTTCAAAGAATCAACAACAGGGATCTCATTTTATTAAAAAGTTTTTACACTTCCCAAGAAATCACCAAAAAAGTAAAAAGAAAACCCACAGAATGAGAAAGAATTTTAGCCAACAACCCCTCAAAGGACTTATATCCAGAACATATAAAGAATTGAAAAAAATCAAGCCACCCAAATTCAAAGACCCACTCCAAAAATGGGCATCTGAGATGAATACACATTTCTCAGATGAAGATATACAAATGGCAAATAAATTCATGAAGACATGTTCACCATCACTGGTCATTTGAGAAATGCAAATTAAAACAGCATTGAGATTCCATCTCCAGAAAGAATGGCTGCCATCAAGAAATCAACTTATAACAAATGTTGGTGGGCTGTGGGGAAAAGGAACACTTCTAAACTATTGGTGGGAGTGTAGACTGGTGCGGCTATTGTGGAAATCATTATGGAGATTCCTCAAAAAACTAGAATTGAACATCCCATTCAATCCAGCTATTCCCTTCCTGGGTATTTTCCCAGAAAAATTGAAAGTGTCATATCACAGCCATATATGTGTGCCCATGCCACACAATTTGTAATAGCTAAATCTTGGAAACAACCAAAATGCCATCAACTGCAGAATGGATGAAAAAGATGTGGTGTTTTTATGCAGTGGAATATTACTCAGCTATAAAGAAGGATGATCTTGAGTTTATAGGCAAATGGAGGCAACTTGAGAGTATTCTGATAAGTTAAATAAATCACACTCACATTTTTAAATATCATATTGACTATCTAGTACAAAAAATAAATAATAATAAACTGAAAGAGTAATAAGATCCAAAATGTACAATAGTTATTGTAATAATGAAATGGAAAGCAAGTGCTCAAAAGGAAAGAACAACTTGTAGGTATACACATGTAACTATATGTATGTTTAAGTGTACAAGATAGATAATCATACTACTAATTCTCTGTTCATTTATCAAACAGAATACTCTGTGCTGTCATTGTTTGATTGTCTGTTCATTTTTTATGCTTTGATTTTGTAACTTGAGCAACTACTTGTAAGATAACAATGTGTAATATATTAACCTGTCAATTTGTTAGTTTTTTTTAATTCTGTATTATTCCTACCCTTTTTTGGTTTTGCTTTTTAAAAATAAAAAAGCTTATAGAAAGAAAGAAAGAAAGAAAGAAAGAAAGAAAGAAAGAAAGAAAGAAAGAAAAGAAAAGAAAAGAAAAGAAAAGAAAAGAAAAGAAAAGAAAAGAAAAGGAGAAAGAAAGAAAGACCTCCATGAATCTCCTGGATCTCACAGTCTCCACTGCCCCTGTTGTGCAGAAGTATCTCATTTTTGCTTAGGTAAGATTTGGAGTCTCTTCTACCTACTGGCTCAGTGACAAGAGGAACACAAAAGTATCTAGGTGGAAGTCTCAGCTTCCAAGTCAAAAAATAATCATTCTGTCCTGTGATTAAAAACACTCTTCCTTTGGGAATTAAGACCTCTAAGCCATAGCTACTAATGTAGGATAAAAAACATTGTGAATTATTTAGTAGGAGATTAATTCCACTTCTATCTTTTATTCTTGGGCCCATGTACTCTGGCTAAAGAGAAAAGACAACCATCCCTCTAATGTCATTCAAAGATTTGCTTTAATCTGTTGGAATTCAGGGTTGTGTAGTAAGATTTTGACATCTGCATATCAAACCTGAAGTCAGTATCAAAGTTAGATGGGATGTTACAATACTATTCACTATATTTGGCAGAAACACTACAGCAAAGAAGACAAAGAAATTTTCAGAACAGGTGTTCATTTTAAGAACAATATGTCTCTGCCCACTTCATGTGAAAGAAGTGCAGAATAATCAGCCTGATATTCTACTGTGTATCACTGATCTTACAGAGAGAAGCTGGGATACTGAGAAGAAGCATCTAGAGCAGCCATGGCAAGGAATTACACATGCAGGTGAGCCTATAATGTCTTTCATCACTACAGCTATGGCCACTTTACTCATGAGAGCAGTGAGCAAAATTTGAAGCAGCTCAGGATAGAGCTAACTGCATCCACAATATAGGGTATCTTGTTCTGTTGATTATTGAGGACTTCCTTTTCAGTAGCTACATTTTTGTGACAATGTTCATGAGGCGAATATATACACACTCTATGCCCTTTTTATGAAGTACTCTGAATTCCTCTTCTCCATACTTTCTTGATACTAATCTTGCAGTTTGATCCAGTCCCAGTCATTGACTAACTAGCCAAATATTAAGCTTCAGCCAAGACTCAGCATGGAGGTATATATATATATATATCTCCTTTCTTAGGAGGTGGGTAAACAGACATACACTGCTAGAGCTACTCACTTGGGGGATTCCCTTCATCACTCCTAGATGGAGCTATACAGCAGAAGCAGTTCAGGTCATTTGTTACTAGCCTATCATATAAACACATCAGTTCACCAGGTGTAAATTTGCTCCTCCTCCACAGGCATTCATGGGAAACTCCATTTGGCATAGGGGTAGATTTAAAGAATGGTGGCAAAGCTAAGAAAGCAAATGCCCCAGAGAATCTGACTTGTTCATATACCTTATTTGTGTCTTTTTACACTTCTGGAACATGATCTCATATTTACCACTTCTTTTTTTTATAGGTAACTTGACTTTCTTTCTTTTTTATTTTAAAGAGGATAAAACAAACCATAACAAAACAGAACAAAGCAGATCAGAAGAAAACAATGTAAGTGACACAGATTTCAAAGCAAGACAACAGGAGATCAACATTGGCTACCATGTCTCTTTGTTTTCTCCTAAATAGTTGTCTATATCTTCACACACAATGAATTCACACAAAACAAAATAGTATAAAACTGATCAAAACAGAATAATGAAGGCATTACAGGCCTTCAAAAACAGACAATAGGAAAATCAACAATAGCTACCATAATGACTCTTGTTCTCTTCAAAATATCTATCCATACCTTCATGTATGTTGAAATTAAATAATACAAAACAGACTAAAACCACTCTAAACAAAGAATAAAATCATTACTGGATTTCACAGCATGACAATAGGAAATCAGCAATGGATATCATAATGTCTCTTTTTCTTCAATGTAGCTGTTCATATCATCATGTATAATACAATCCATTGTCATAAGCTGTTTAGGAGAAGTTTTAGGCATGCATAAGCTTCTATATGTACATCCATCCTTTCTGCATTAGAGGAAAAATTAAAACAAAAGAAAACAAATTACTAGAAAAAAAGACAAATAACAATAGCAAGGAGCACAAAACAATGACAATATAGGCCTTCAAAACAAGGTGGTAGGAATGTAACTAAGGTTGTTGTTTTATATAGTGATCTTCAAAAGAGTTCCTCAGATCACCAGGCACATACATGCAAAAATTCATCCAATCCTATGAATGTTAACTGTTTTGCTCAAAGAACTAATAGAATTGTTAACACAAGTTCCTTCTTCTCCACAGCCTCTCTAACATCTGTTGTTGTTTTCTTTATCCTGACAATTTTTTCTGTAGTGAGATGGAATCTCAGTGTTGTTTGAATCTACATTTCTCTAATGACCAGTGATGCTGAATATTTTTTCATATATTTATTTGCCATTTGCATTTCTTCATCTAAGAACTGTGCATTCATCTCAGATGCCCATTTTTGGATTGGGTCTTTGAATTTCAGGAGTCTGATTTTTTTAAAATCTTTATATGTTCTAGATAAAAGTCCTTTGAGGGACAATTGACTAAGATTTTTTCAAAATTCATGGGTTTCCTTTTTATGCTGCTAGAGATTTCTTTTGACATGAAAAATCTTTTTAATAAGACAAGATCCCAGTTATTGATTCTAGGAAGTATTTCCCGTGTAGTTTGATTTTTGTTCATGAATTGTCTACAGCCATCCCACCCTGAACACACCCACTCTCATCTCATATTTACAATTTTTAGCTGAAGAACACAGTGTTCTTGCACTTAGGTAAGTTCAGTCTAATTCATAATGGACTGGTCAAGTCTTATGATGATTCACTGGATTTTCAAAGGTCAAACAATTATCTCTACCTGGAACTGTGTCTCAGAATAAAAATAGGAAAAAAAAACATAAATACTTTAAGGTTTGCTTGTGACTCTCCTTTTGGAGCTTTCCTGAAGTTCTACACATTAAATAATGAGAACTATTAATAAAGACATTAAAAGACAACAACAAAATACAATCAGAAGTTGATGGATAAGAAAAATAAGAAGTGGTATTACTAAAGCCCTAAATTTAGGGCTACTTGAAGGGAAGCAAAACCATGGTAAGGATGCTTCAACGTGGAATGACAGTTTCTAGCTTATTTGAAACCACTGAGGAAATACAGGCACTAGTAGACAAACCACCTCAAGCACATGAATGGATAAGAAATGCTCAGGCTTCTCCACTCCTCCCACCATTGATTTTATTTCCTTCCAGTCATGGAACCTAACCAGAGGCCAGTTGGAACGGAAGCTTGTGGAATTCAGTCTGTATCCCAATAGGAATGGATCAGCAGTGGAAGTGTTTGTTATAGGACTAGCATGCTTCTCCACTGTTGTCTTCCAAATTCCCAGATGGAGTCTGGAACACGAGGAACTCTTGAAATTTTATTCAGTAAATGAGAAGGCATGTATTCTGATCAGCTTCTGCTAGTCACCCAATGGAAGCAGAAGATGGTGGAGTTTTTGCGGTGGGCAAACCATGTCCTACTGTTAGCAATTTAGAGCAATACAGAAGTCTGGCAATGAGTTTGATTTTATGTATTTGAGCTCTGCTACCCACTGAGCAGGCAAGCACAAGTCCTATTTGTGAGAGAGCTTCTTAGCAGAGCTGGGGAGGAGAGCAGCAATACCCACCAGCATAAATACCTGTGACCCAAATCCCTCTAAGTCAATCACTCCACACTCTGGGGATTGGCACATTCCAAGAGGATATTTCAGACCTAAATATTTCAAAACTTCATCTTCCATTCAGAAGCTGTTACTATTATTCTGAGACAGGCTTGCAAGATTGGTTTTACAATTTTTCTTCTTCAAAACACAGAATAATGGCACATATCAAATGGGAGAAGAAAGGAAGTTCTGAGAAGAACAGAACTAAAAGAATAATGTTAATATAAATTTAATAATACTAATGAAGCTTTAAAGAATTCCATTCTAAATTGCACAGGTCAGAAAGTTGCCTCAAAGATGCTGTCTTGATCAAAAATATTTGCAGATCAAGTTTTGGAATAGATTGTAAGGCACACAGAAAAACTAAATTCTTGCCTGCAGCACAGGTTGTTAGATAACTTCACAAAATCAGTTCTCCACTCTTTCATCAAAAGAGACTTTTTGCCTAGGCATACAATTTCTTTATAGCTTGAGGTGGCCTTGTAACTACTTTCTGGTCAATAGTATGCTAAGAAGAAAATTCTATGGCAGCTTGTAAGACCCATCCTTGAGGGGACAGCTGTCACATGCTCTGAGCCCACATTGTTATTCATACTTTCCTTCTTATTGCAGTTGGGAGTGAAAAAACTGCTGAAGACTCTTGTCCCCTCCCCCAAAAAATACAAGAGACATTTAAGAGTAGTAGAAGAAGGAACTACATGAGTCTGGGTCTAAAAAGACTTGGGGCAAGATTGATCCCATAACATCACCTGAACAAAATACATTTCTAGGTAGGTATCAGTCTACTGCCCTATATCTCCCAAAAGCAGAAGTATAAATAGCCAACTAGGATATGGAAAAAGTGCTCAGTATCTTAGCTATTAGGAAAATGCAAATCAAAGCCAAAATGAGATAGCATCTCACCATAGTTTGAATGGCTATTATAAAAATAAATAAATAAATGAAAACAAATTATGGAGAGGACATGGAAAAAGGAACACTCATGCACTATTGGTAGGAATGTAAATGAGTCCAGCCACTATGAAGAGCACTATAGAAAAGTCCCACAAAACTAAAAATAGAATCATCCAGTCATCTCACTTCTGGGCATATAACCAAAGGAAGCATACCAAAATGATACTTGCATGTCCATGTTTATATCATGATAAATAATAGCTAAGATATGGCATCAGCATAAATGCCCATCAACAAGTGAATAGATAAAGAAAATGTGGTATGTATATATAATTGAATATAATTCAGACATAAGGAAGAATGGAGTCCCTTATTTGCAGCAAAATAGGTGAAACTGGAGATCATGATATTAAGTGAAATAAAAAAATGAAACACTGAGAGACAAATATGACATATTCTCTCTCATATATGAAAGCAAAAAAATAAAATAAAAGATAGTTGACCTAAAAGTAGGATAATGATTATTTGAATTTGGAGGGGGGAGTGATTGGATTTGATAAGGGTATACCACATGCATTTATGGAAATATCAAACTGAACCCCATTAATATTATAATAAATATCTATTAATAAAAATATTTTAATCTGCTGCCATGTCATATATGTGCATTTTACCTTCATCCAAACCAATCATTCCACAGAGCTCAGAAAGAAAGAAAAGTATTCTGAAAGTGATAGGTCTTCTTCAGGCTCTGGAGCAGACTATGGGAGTAAATTTTGAGGATAGAATTCTAAGAGTAGGGGTTTAACATGAGCTCCTGTCTGATCAGCTGTCACCTACTAAGTAGATGATGAAATCATCACTTGAAGAACCTGGGTAATTGTGGGTGGGAGAAACTGACAGGTAGAAACAAACACATATTACCTTTGAGAAATGTGCATGCATTTAAAAAGGTGCAATACATTTGGTGCCTGAATTAGATCGAGACTGTGTTTCTGCCAAAAATATGGCACACTATGCCCTCAACAGCTGAGCAACTGCTTTTACTGTTACTAGTGCTACAGCTGAGATGAACAACTGAGCTGCAAAAATAACTACTCACCTTGTGATTGTCAAGCCTGGGAAATTAAGCTAACGTTTTGTTAATAAACTGCAATGAGTCCAGAAGTCAGGAAAGTATACTGTCCCCTTTCTCTAGATATTTTTGTGTTCCGGTTGTTTGCTCCCAAAAATTTGAGTCCCTGGAGTGAAAACTACTATGTGAATGTGTTCAGAAAAAGAAATAAACTTGTAAATGATCCTATCTAAGAACCTGAACTACTAAAGCTACAACTCTATTCAGGGTGAGTTATACCTGCCCATCTCCACTCTGAGCCATCAGACCTTCCCCTCTGGTTCCACAACCAAAGCAATCTTACCATTTGGAAAGTCAGAATTTTCAAACTGTTTCCACAGGACATTGGCATCCCTACTGTATTAGGGTTCTCTAGCAGAACAGAATCAATATCAAATCTATGTATAATTACACAAGGAGATTTATTAGGCAGACTTCACAGGATCAGAGGTGGGAGAGTCCACAATGGCCATCAGCACCCTGGAGAGCCAGAGTATTCAGACACTGTTCAGCCCAAAATACTGGAAGCTGCAGAACCAGAGAAATCAAGGACGCAGCCTCAGTCCAAAATCAAAGGTGTGGAAGCTGACTGGTGGGACACAGGCATGAGTCTGAATTGGAAAGCGGAAGAAACTGGAGACCAGGGTACCAACATCCAAAAGTGATGGCCATTGAGGAAGACTAGAGCCCTTCAAAATGGGCATGCTTCCTCTTTTCCCTTTTATTCCATCCAGGCTATAAACCCATTCATTGGATCTACCCATACCTGGGGTGGGTTTTCACTCCTCATTTTTCTGGCCTCCATCTCAATCACCCATAGACACACCCAGAACTGTGCTTGACTAATCTGTGAGGCATTTCGTAATCCAGTCAAGTTGACATATCATGATTAATGGCCACGCCTACTGATGCCAAATGGTCAGTGAACAGTGACCAAATATACTTGGGAGTAGACCACAAAAAGAGACTATTTTATAAATCATTCTATGTATAAATGGACTATATATATATATAATATTATACAAAGTATTTATTTTGTCTATATTAATATATTTATATGTAGGTGCAAGTATATATCTAAATACATATACTTGCAGTCCCAGGGGACTAAACCTGAGTCTTCACACCAAGCAACATCCCAGCCCTTTGACTTTTTTCTTTTTTTATGAGACAAAGGGTCTCACTAAATTGTCCAAGTATATCTGAATCTCCCTCCTCAGATATATTTTATTATTGCCACATGGTTCTCCTCACCCATAGCAAGTATTCTTTAGGAAAAGGAGCCAGAAATTATTTAGAGAAAACTAGAACTTGATTGAAAATCAAATCAGCCTTTGTCAACAGTATAAAAATTTTAAACTAAAAAAATGAAAATACTGTTTATTCATCAAATGCAAGGCGTGAATGAAACCTGAACTCAAGTTTTAGATCAAACTCATAGTTTTAGATGTGGAAAAGGTAAGCAACTGTGATGCACTATGGAGCGGTTCAAACTGTGTACAGAGAGTGGAGATATTCTAAGACAGAAGGATGGAGTGACTGAGAGGGCTGTGCTGATAATAACCAACTAAATCAGAGACTCCAAAATAGGATTTTCCTCTTTACTTTCTTAGACACAGACTAGAAGATTACAGGCCCTACTTCAAAGACTAGCATACAGATTGTCATCAGAGCAACATGCCACCTAAGAAATAGGTTAGATTGATTGGGGAGCATGGTTGGAGACTGAGCCCAAGCCATCTTCCCCAAGAGCAGTTGAAGGCATCCAGTGCAAGAGCCTTCAGTCAACACAAAGAGGTCACTGTGTGCAGGGACATCAAAATCAGAAATGGGCGCCCATAACTTCACCAGTAGACACCAGCACACCATGTGCAAAAGGTCAGAGAAGGCCTATTATTCCCCACTGGACCACAGTCCAGGTCAAATCAGACCAGACCTACCCACTCCTCTACAACAGAGACCAGTGAAACTTGCAAGTCTTCTCTACCCCAAAGATTTGAAGACATGCAAAGATGGGGTAGGGAAAGGATCTAAAAGACTGAATATTTCCTCATAAGAAAGTGAATTATTCAAAAGAGGCTCTCCAATCTGGACAAAAAGGAGGTACTATGTTCTTGCCATGGACCCCTACCCCAAGGTTCAAGGTGATGGTCCATGACAAGGATCAGATCTGCTACAGAAAGTAAGCAATTGTTTGTGCTTGCATCCTGAGCACTCCTTGGAATTTAATTTTCAAAACTTATGGAAATAGACATAGAATAGAAATAGAAGGAAACTTTCCTAATATGGCAAGTATGTACATTACGACAGGTAACTGTCTTCCAGAAAAAAAGTAGAATAAAAGAGACACACATATCCCATCTGCTTCATCATTTTAGAAATGTAAAGAAAAGAGAAATCTCACAAGCAACATAAGAAAATGACTTGGGTTATTATCTAAGGACCAAAAAAGCGATCACCTCAGAAATGTCTCTATAGCTAAAGGTTAATGAATAATAAAGAAAATATAGTTCTGAGGATATAGCTCAGTAGCCTAAGCTCCTGCCTGGAAAGTGCAAGATCCTGAGTTCAATTCCTGGTACCAAGAAAAAAAAAAGAAAATATATAAACTTGAATAAAAACAGCTGTGCCTAAGAATATATGACTTTTTTTATGTGTGAAAACCACAAGAGAAGTCGATCTGCATCTATGCATTTTCAGAAATCACCCCACATACACACCCTCCTGGGAAAAATTAAAGAAACATACTGATTGATAAGAAGTCATAATCAATGACTCCAAAATCTCCTTTGGAGTAAAAAACTTACAAAACTTGAGAAGTCGAATGGTTTAGGTGATGAGAGGGTGCTACAAAGCTTAGTCCTGTATAGCTTCCTACAGAAATTCCTCTTTTGTGACTACTCATTTCCCACTACTAGAAAAGTTTTCTCCTGAGACACATCTTTTATTCTACTTTCAGATGGAATCTTTTGCAACTTTTGATGATTTCATTAAAAATAAATCGTCCCTCCGTGCTAAAAACATATGAGATATGAAGCTGTGAAAAACATGGAGAAGTCTTAAATGTATATTATTAGGTGAAAAAGACTAATCTAAAATTTATACATATTATGTGATCCCAACTATATGATATCCCGAAAAGGGCAAAACCATGGAGACTATAAAAAGACCCTCGGTAAAGTAGAGTGAAGATATACACAGGAGAAACTCAGATAATTGTCAGGACAGTGAAAATACTCTGTAGGATACAACAGGGATCCATGGCATACATTTGTCATAATGAAGACTGAAGCCTAATTAAGTGCCAGAATTTGGATAATTGTGCTGTATCATACACTGACTTAACAGTTGAAACAAATGTACCACTCTTATGGGAGAAGTTGACAATAGGAGCAACTACATATGTGAAGGGGAGGAAGTACACAGGGATTTCTACATCTCCACCTTTTTAGTGTTACCTAAAACTACTCTCCTAAAAATTATATTTTGGAAAAACTAAAATTCTGAAAAATAACAAATGATTTCTTTTGCACTTGTCTGCTAAAAATGGAGGAACCATTCATGAGTTGGGAGACTGTGCTAAAAGCATTACTATTCCAGTCATTTTGTTTTTCTTCTATCAAATTGAGCTATTTCCCAAATGGGCTACTGGTGAATTCTACCAAACATATAAGAAAAAAATTATAATAATTCTCCTCAATCTCTCCCAGAGGCATAGGAAATATTTTCTAACTCATAATAATAGACCAACATTAAGCAAGTATGAAAATTAGACAAACAGATCTGTATCTCTCATTAAAACAGATGAAAAAAATTTCAACAAAATGTTATGTAATCAAATAAAGCAATCCCTATAAAGAACTTTATACTAAAACCAAGTGGAATTTATTCCAGGTATGTAAGGGATAAATCCCACTTGACTGTAGTAGAAAACTCTTCATATATTTAAATCAATTAACATAATTCATCGATCTCATCAATTATTTTGGTCTATCACTAACATCAACAGGTTAAAGAAGAAAAAATAATATAAATAGATGCATGTATTTGTCTATTTTCCAAAATACCTGAAGCTGGGTACTTATGAATAAGTCTATTTGACTCACAGTTTTGGACACTGAAAATCTAAAGTTGGGCTGCCACGTTGGCTTGGTCTCTAGTGAGGGCTTCTTGGAAGATGGCTTCATGGCAAGATTCATACAAGAGAAAAGATCAAGATCAAGATAAAAAACCATACGGAGGAGTGAAGTCAGCTGGCTCTCTTTCTAACAACCTTCTTGCAAGAACTGACACAAAGACCCATGAGAACTCCCTTAATCCCTTCCAAGGCAAAGAGAAAAAAAATGACAGCACAGAATATAGAGGATGTTCAGGGCAGTGAAATGATTGTGTGTGATGCTACAGTGATGGACACATTTCATTATACATTTGTCAAAACCCATAGCAGGAACACCACCAAGAATGAACTGAAATGTAAACTAAAGGCCTGGGATCATAATGATGTGCCAGTTTTGGTTCATCCATAAAACAAATATACCATGCTCATGGGGATTTGGACAGTGGGGAGGATGTGTATTTGAGTGAGTGAGTGAGTGAGTGAGTGAGTGAGTGAGTGAGAGAAACAAAAACTGCTTTTGCTGTTCTATTTTGCTACTGACCTAAACCATTCTAAAAATAAAGTTTAATCAAAAATTACTGAGCTATTGACAGAAACATGTCTACCTTTAAGCTCAGGAATTTATCTTTAAAGCTCTTACTGAATAACCCATATTACTGGCAATGATGTCAGTTTCAAAAGAAGAGATGGACATGTTACTCCTTGGCAGAAATATTTGTAACCAAATTCTTTTCCAAATATCTTATCCTGGTAATAGTTTCCGTGAAAACTATAACCAAAAAAAATCAAAGTATGTAGTAAGGTCTTGGTACTCTAAACACAATAGAAAACATGTTAAATAAAATTATGTCTATATACCAGATTATGGAGTAGTCTTCATAACTCTAACATAGTTTTATTATTTTCCATCTTTTTGTGATGAACTTCAGGTATTTGGGAAAATAGACAAATACATGCATCTATTTATATGATTTTTTTCAACACATATCATTTCAAAGAGATACTTGTATATTGCATGCAACAGTTATTGCATAAATATGCACCATGTCATTATCATCATAAGTGCAAGTTGTAATAGAGAAAATAAGAAAATAATAAAAAGATAAGAATAAAATACATCAAAATGGGACAGGTGATTTAACTATGGCCAGTTTTATGTGATTAGATGGAGAGAATCTTTAGACTTACTTTTTTGTGTTCCAGTAATATTTAAATCTACATTTCATGTGGAGAAAAATTTTAAGTAAAAATTCAATAATTCTATATATAGAAGAACACTTCTCAAATGAACTTGAGCATGAAGGAGTTGTTATGACTGTTATGGTGAGTATTTTGAAAGATTAGCAGAAGCAGGGACAATTTGACATTTAGTTGATCTTTCCAGGGAAGTGACACAAATGACACTCCTTTAAAAAATAGTAACTAATGTTGAAACATAGTGTTTTCTAGTATGATTCATAAGTAAAGTGTCACATTTTTCTGGGCAAAATTTCACCATTAACCAAACTCAAGAAGTTTATACTTTACAAACAAAAAAGAAAGCTATCTTGCTTCATTTATTTAATGCTGCTGCAGAGTAATCTCAAAAACCTATTTTGAAACAATTCTTACTGGAGTAAACTATTCTTGGCAATGCATGAACCAGAAGAGAGTATTGAATGTCACATATACAGAGCATTTCACACACACCATTTCTGAGCCTCCCAACAATGGTGGAAGGAAAATATTCATAATCCCACTTTACAGATAGGGAAACTGAGAATAAAAGAAGTATAGCATCATCTTTCACATCACCCAAAACTTAAATTTATGTCTTTCTGACTCCAAAATGTCTGTAATTTTTTCTGTCTCTTTGCTTCAACCCAACAGGTGGAGTCTGCCAAAACAATGCATCTACTCACAGTGCAATTTCCATGAAATTTTGACTCAAACATTATCACCAGCAAGATGCCTGAACTAATTCACAAAATGTGACTGCATAATGAAGGATGCTATTTCCAAAGGCAAAATTCCAACTACAAAGGACAAGGATGTAACCAACAGAACTTTACAGAAGGAAGCAACATAGATAGTGAGGACATTTACAAAAATCACTGGAACCAGAAAAATCAATGTATCATTTGTTAGTGATCATATCATTTGGAAACCAAATTTCTTGTGTGTCCCCATTTAAAATAATAATCTAGGTCATTTACGGACTGCAGGAAAAGAAAAAAAGGCCACATCAGCAAGCAAACCCAGTATAGGAAACAGCACCATGTGGGGGCTACCGCTGGACTGGGAACAGCCTGACCCAAACATCTCCCTATGAGTGAGCGCCATTCACCAACTGGGGGGAAAGAGAACAAGGTCACACCAGGAAGCAAGCGCAGTCTGGGAACCAGTGCTATCTCCAGGCCACCACAGGACTGGCTCAGCCAGATCTTAGCCTTTTCCTGTGTGCAGATTGGCAAACAAGAAATACCAATCACCCACCACCCCCACCACCTCCTCCATGTGAGTGACCAGTTTATCCACATAAACACAGGCTGTGATGACAGCTATCAAGGTAAAATGCAATTGGATGCCTGTGGTGCTTTGGTGTTTCACTGACCTTGCAGGTCTAGGGCCAGTGGTCTGACCATAGGTTCTGAGAATAGCAGTATACAGTGTGATATCTACGGGGGCGGGGGGGGGCAGTCTCCTTCTGAGGGCTGCAGCCATTGTTGATTCCCTATGGTCTTGTTTTGAAGTCCTATATTGTTTCGATTGTTTTGTTGGGTTTATCCTCTTTTTTTGTTGTTGTTTGTTTATGTTAAGTCTGATGGCTGGAGCAGCTATTTCAAAGATAGCAAGATACATTATGGTAGCAATTTTGGATTTACTCTTGGCTTGTTTTTAATTTTTTACTGCATTCATTGTTTTTTTTCTATTGTTTCTATTCTGTTCTGTTTGATTTTTGCTGTATCTTAAGTTGTCTGCAGCTATTTTGAAGACATCAAAAGGTATTATGGTAACTATTATTGATTTTGTAATGTTTTGAAGTACTGAGTCTCTTATACTGTTTTGTTCTGATTGGTTTTATTCTATTTTGTCTTCTTTAAAATAAAAACAATAATAATCTGATTAATTTTAACCCCTAAAACATAGCAAGAAGGGTGACTTAGTCATTCACTCTTTATTATACTTTTCTTCTTACTCCAAGAATGGATTTCCTCTAACTTTCACTTTAATCATGATTTATTTATGTTTGAGTTACTCAAAACCAGGCCCTGAACAAAGGAACTCCTAGAAGGCAGAGTTTACTTTCTTTGTCTCTATACCCCAGTTGAGTGTAGCACAATAACTGGAAAGGAACTGACAAATTACACATTAAAAAAAATGTACAGTAGAAAGATAACAAAGAGATAAGTTTTAGATGCAGTGTAACCACTAGGAAGGTTTACATTTTGAACTTTCGGCAACCTCATAGTCTTGGTCAGGATTGAAAAAACTGTTCATGAACCTTGTGTGTTTAATTTGTTACTCCTACTCATGGGCTAAAAAAGAGAACTTTCACCTCCCTGGGCTGAGTTCTGATTTCCAAGGCAATGCAATGGCAGGCTGAGGAGAAGGGAAGTGAAAAGAAGGAGAATCAGAGAGCCCTTCTTCCTCTGCAGTGCCACAGTTTGGACAAGCCCAGAGTTTGGCCAAGCAGAACCCATGGCCATATCCTACCTGTGATCTGCTTTTATACAGCCCATGAACAAAGAGTGGTTTTTATGTTGCTAAATGGTTAGAAAAAATTCTAAAGAATAATAACGTTTCATGACTTGCAACAAGTATCTGAAAGTCAATGTGTAATGTCCACAAATAAAGTCCCACAGGAACTCAGTCACACTTCTTTATCACTTAGTCCCATGGCTGCTTTCACACTCCGTCAGAAGGATGGAGTGCATATGACCAAGACCATATGGGCCACAATCCTAATACACTTATTTCCTAGCCTTTCATGGAAAAAAAAATAGATGGCTGACCCTTTACTTAAGGATCAAGTGAGTGATCACTTGAGAAAATAAAATGGAGTTCAGGATACATGCATCTATGTAAATGAGGGGTACTTTTTCCAGCTACTGCAGCTAACACCTTTTGCTCCTGCAAGAGCAGTTCATGTGTCCTGGCAGTGACTGTGTAAACTCCTCCCCTGTGCTCCTCATGAGGCCAGCATTTCCTAGGCATCTGTGGGGATGTAGGAAGCATTCTGATGACTTGCCCCCCTCCTCATCTTCTCTTCCTCCCATTTATCCACATTCTATTTTCTGAGTGGTTTTCAGAGGAACACTGAATCTTGTCATCGTCCAGACCCCAGAAGCAATTTCTGACAGTCTTAGCATTACGAAGCATTAAAGGTTCCTATCACAGTTCTGCAGCTACATGGTCTCAGTTCAAGCCCAGTGAGCTTCTCATAATGCACCTGTTCTTCAAATACACATAGCTTCTCCCAGCCTAAGAGAAAAATTCCTTTCATAAACAAGCCATCTCATCCATTGCAAAAATGTGGCAGCTCCTCCTTTGGAGAAATGTAGTACTCCTTATTACTCCTCATTCTATGTGACTTACTCCAGTCCTCACCCAGACCTACAGAGACAGACAGAGATGGAGACAGACAGACACAGAGATTAAGATGATAACAGGGCAATCAGGCAAAAGGCATGACAATTGTCACACATGGGGTTCGTAGGAGGACCATCTTTAAGCTGTAAAGACTGAAATGTGGGGAGAGGAGAGTGCGTGGTCTTACTTTGTGATTTACTTATCCATCTAAGTCAATACGATGAAGAAAATATCCTTTTTTAAAGAAAAAGTGCCTAGAATAAGGTAGAGAAAGAGAATATAACAAAATGCTACTAATACTAAGTGTCTTTAGGCGGAAGGGAGGATGATCTGTGCCTTTTATTTTAATGATTCTACACTCCCTGTTTCCTCATTTTGATGTGAAACTGGAGAGAAGGGTGTGAATGCAGAGCTCCCTGCACACAGAAAACCTCCATGAGCACTGATTTAGCCAGAGAAGAGTGGGTTGCCTCCCAAGTCTAGTTATTTGAAGGCTAATCAGAAATCACTACTTTTGGAAAATTGTTTTCAAAGATGTGCTTTATAGATGGGTGTGGTGGAGCACACCTATAATCCCAGCACTCAGAAGGCTGAAGCAGGAGAATCACAGCAAGCTCAAGATCAGCTTGAACTGCATAGTGAGATCCTATCTCAAAAAGACAAAAAAAAAAAAATGTGCTTTATAATAGTCTCCCTTGCAGTTTAAGGACTAAAAATTAAACACAACTGGCTGCACCTCACTGTCCCAAGGATGCTTAGTCAGATTTAGGATCTTTTCTCAACATCACCTTTATAAACAGGAAACAGGGCTAACTTCCCACTGACCTCCAAATGCATAGACCAGTGGATGCTCACAAGGTCCCAATAGTCTCTCTCTCTCTCTATCTCTCTCTATCTCTCTCTCTCTCTCTCTCTATCTCTATCTCTGTCTCTCTCTGTTCCTCCCTTCCCTCTCCCTTCCTTTTCTTTCTTCAAAGCATACTATATACATAAAATTCTGATTAATGGAACATTGAATGACTAAGATTTTACTCTAGGAGAAATACACACAGTTCAGCTAAGATGAGTGATTGAATAAATCCATAAAGGCATTAAGCCACATTACACCAATGTGAGAGCATTTAAAACAAACAAATAAATAAAGCTATAAAGATGAGAAGGAGAAAAGAGACAATAGCTGCAGCATTTAGGAAACTAGAAACCAGAAAGTATGATATACTTCATATAACAGACCCAAGAATGCTAAATCCTAAAAGTCAGCAGTGGGAAAGCAACCAGAATCCCCCAAAGGTACCAGAATTGAAAGGATGATTTACCTCTGGAAGAAGATGCAAAACTAAGGGTGAAAGCAAGGTTACCTGCTATGTAAGTAGCAAGTAGACCCCAAGTCTTCTTCCTGGCATGGGTGGCTGCACCCCTTTTGGTGGCAACAGCCTGGAGGTTTCTTCTCTGTAGTTTAAAATATTAACTCTGGGCTGAAGCTCTCTCTTCACAGGGTGCTGAAAATGGTAGCCACAAGTGAACACTTATGCACCAAATACTAAAATTCTCCAATTCTCCTTCCACTTGAAAGGTAACAAACATATAGCAGGAGGCCACAAATACTTCTCTAGAGAGAATTTTCACAGACCACATGAAAAGATCTGAAAATGTTTGTTTAAGAGGAAGGGACAAGTTTTCAGAAACTGACCCAGCTAGATCACCTTCCAAAGAAAACAACAAGCACAGAGCTTTCATCAGCTTTGAGCTTACCAGTGCTCCATTTTTAAACAGAAATGCACAGCTAAAGGTCAGCTGAGCCAAGCTTCTGGCACGAAGACCTAGACCAGAACAAACAGACAAAAACAACCTGGGTAGAAAGGTTGTGCTAGGGGATAAATTCTTCAAAAACTTATTGTGTGTGTCCTCAAAGAGATAAAATCTTATTTTCAAGACAGGAGAACCTGATTCAGAGAATAAAACACCCCTGGAAATTGAAACTATGATAGCAGGTTTTTTTTAAAACATTCACATTAGAAAGGCAGGAAGATAAAGTTGAGTAAAAGACCCAGATTTCCTTCAGAAATAAAATGGAAAAAGGATAAAAAAAAAACAGAAGAAAAAAACAAGAACAATAAAATAAATTCAATACCTAAATGATCAGAATTTAAGAGATAAAATATAGTCACACACAAATAAATGAAAGAAAAAAATGTTCCCTTAAATTGAAAAACCTATTTCCTCAGATAGAAACAATGAAAAATCACACCAAGCACAGCACCTTGAGAACTTGGAGGACAGAACAAAGAGAATATAGCAAAACTTCTAGAAATTAAAAATCAAATATTTACAAAGAATCAAGAATTGGAATGGTTTCAAGGTTCTCACTAGCAACACCAGAAGCTGGGAAATAGCAATTTCAAACTTGAAAGGAAAATTATGTCTAACATTCTTTTAAGGTTGGGTGAGTAATGAAATCATTTTTCAGAAAACTTTGTTTCAATGTATTCTTTCTTTAGGAAGTTAATGGAAGATGTACTCCAACAAGAGAGTATATGAAGAAACTAAAAAAGATATAGGATCTAAGTAGTGCAGATCCAACCCAATAAAAGCACAAATTAACTCTCAAACTAGGTATAAAGCCAGACTCCAGGATGACAGTAGTGCCACTGACTAAAAACCAACAATTGCATATTAATGCAAAGAAGAAAGTTTTAGAAGAGATAGCTCCATGCCTACAGCATGCAAGGAATATTTGACATGCATTAACGCTGGAGGAAAATTAAGTAAAGGGGAGATAGTTTAGATAAAATAATAATGACTACAGAAAAGATGAAAATAATTCATAAAATAATTATTTTCAGAAAAAGTCAGTCTTGTGTCAGAAAGGCAAATTTATCATAGTATGCATATAGAAATAGCATTTGTACATAGTCCTAAACACATATGTGATGAATATTAATACATGGAGGTGGGCAGCAGGGAGAGAAGTATGCCTGTGAAGAAAAGTGCTGAAAGGAAAAGTAAGAGAACATTCACATCCCCCAAAATGGAAAAGCCACAGGGTATGTACATTATCTACACATAATAAGACAAATACTGAACAACACTACTGTAGCAGTTAAAAGCAATTAATTCTAAAGGGCAGAAAAATAGGGGCCCTAGGGATAGAAAGATGCAAGATTCCAGAATAAGACTTTTAGAAAGGTTTGATCCCTTTCACATGCATGTTAGAAACCAAAAAAAAAAAAAGAGTAAATATTTTCACATGTGTATTTTCAGATACACATATGATACAACCAAATACAAAAAGTCAAACCTATATCTAGTAAAAGCAGATGAAAGGAAGTAGTTGGGAATTAAGAAAAATAAGGTATCTTAGTTATCTTTCTTATTGCTAAGACAAAATACTAAATAAGGTTAAAGAAGGAAAGGTTTACTTAGCTCACAGTTTGTAGAGGTTTTAGTCCATAATCACTGTCTTCAAGTCAGGTTGGCATGGCAGAGGGGCCCATTGTTTATGGCAGCAGAAGGATTCCAAAAGCAATAAGAGATCATCCCTTACATTGCATGCAGGCTACCTAGGGTGAATGTAGCACTCACACTCACATTGGCTGCCACAGATAATGGAATTGGCTCACCAAGCACTGGACCATGAGTCACTCACAAACCATAGATTTAGCTGCTTCTGAAAAGCTGCCTTGCCTCATAATTGCATGAGGCTCGGTGGGGGACATCTTGACACAAACCTAAAAGAAGGCAATGAGAAATTTTGAGAGAGATTGTATTCACCAATGAGAAGGAAATGCCAAGGGATTTTTTTAAATGCTTCTAACATTGTATGGGCTCTGTACTTTGGGAGAGTATACATGACCTCTATGTTGATGTTCACTGCCCCTTCCTGGTGCAACCTTACCCTTCCCATTAAAATAGTGTTTCACAATCATTTTAATTACTAATATCACTTAAATACTTGTTTATCTGCACACTTGTTTGAGGCTTTGGAGAGGAAGAAGCAGTGTGATTGAAAATCAAGGTGAGAGTAGAGATAGAAAACCATGCATATGTCATGCAGTTCATGCCATGAGAGACTGAATGGTGGGCAGAAGCAGACCTACAACTCCAGGAACTGGAAATCACTGGCTGCCACAGATAACGGAATTGGCTCGACCTATCCATTCTCCCTTCATTCACACTTGGCAGAGGATAGACTTGGAAGGGTAGAATTACCTTCTTAAAGGACTTGTCTAGTAGGAGACTGTGGCCACAGGAGGTCTGTTTGGGACCATGCCAAATGTTCCCTCAAAACCCCAGCACTGCTTCCCAGCAACCTCCTTATACCTAAACTTCCTAAACTGGATTTCCCTCCCTTACATCTCAACAAGTCTACTATAAGACAATTTAGAATCACTTCTGTCCACCTTAACAAAAAGTTTTGAACTGATGAAGATGTTCAAAGCATCTGGCAGCACAAGATGTGGCCTTCTGGGGTAGAGCAGTATAGACCCTCAGAAAATGTACAGGATCATAACAACATTCAGTGAATGCTTAACAATTTTTTAAATAATTAAAGTAAAAGACACATTGCCATAATTCCCTTCCAAATACTCTCCCTTGCTTTAAACACACTTGTCCCACTATTCTTGGCACTTTCTAAAGCAAATGTGGAAGTATTTTTTCCAAGAGTATCTGTAGGAGTGGTGACCAAAACTATAGTGAAGTCTGCTGCTGAGTTACATGCAGCAGAAAAGCAGGCTTGTAAAAATATTAGTGTGTCTTCATTCACCTTATTCACCATATCTAGCATCCTAAGACTTCTGGCTCTTCCCCAAAGTCACAATGATCGTGAAACGTTAATATCCAGATTTCATGCACTCATAGGTGGGACTTTGGGGAGGTAATTGGACCACAGGTCCTTAGACTGCATTAATCATCTGATGAATTTATAGCTAAATGTGATGTTAGGAGGTAAATCCTGGTAGGAGGAGGTGGGTCACTGGGGGTGTGGCCTGGATGGGTCTGTCTCCATCCCTCCTCCTGTTCTCTCTCTCTCTCTCTCTCTCTCTCTCTCTCTCTCTCTCTCTCTCTCTCTCTCTCTCTCCATCCTGTCATACCATGAGTAATTCCCCTCTGTCATGCCACTGTTCTTTGAAACCAGCCATCCATGGACTGGAAACGCTACAAAAATACGAGCTAAAATAAACCTTCCCTGCTTTGAATTGTTGATGTCAGGTATTATGTCTTAGAAACAACACAAAATAATAACAAAGAGAAAAGGTATACATTTTCAATTCATTTATGCCATTAAGGCAACCATGACAGAGAAACTGAAGATGCTCACAAAAGAGGACTTGCAGAACTACTTCAGAATGTGACAAGAACAATGCAATAAGTGTGTTCAAAGTGAGAAGTATTTTGCAGATCAATGGAATGAATCTGTCATAGTAAGAGATTTTTAAACATATTTTTAACATTCTCTGTATTTTTCAATTGCACCTCATCTTTGTATTCATATTCAACAAGAATTGTAGTGAACTGGGAGGAGCACCAATAACCCTGTGGCAATTTCTTCTCTTTCCTACTTTCTTATGTTTCATTGCTGCCCAGGAATCTGATCACATATTGCTTGGAGGGAAGCATTTTTGTCACTGATTAGCTGTAGTCAAGTGGATCTTCCTGGGGCTACAAGAGGCAATCTACTGCTTTCATTAAATGTCAGTTTGATTAGTTTCACTGTGAGGTCAACACAGTTGGCTCTAGCTACAGATTTGTGAGGAAAGGTCTTCCTATAGATTGCTAAAGAACTTGCCTCTCTAATTCTGTTTTGTGTGGTTTTGGGCAAACAATTTCACCTCTTTTTGATCTATGAAAGGGAAATACAGCACAGTATCAGAAGACTATAGTGAAGATGGCATGAAATAATGAACATAAAGCTCCCAGCCTGAGCTTCAGACATACTATATTGAATGAACAATCCAGTTCCTTCTCCTCTAAGCCCACACCATAAGGAGGACCTTAAAACAACCACATCCCTGGTCAGCAGGACAAGCACAAGGCTCACCTCACATTGGTAAGGTGTTCACCAATGGCTGCTCTGCCTCTGGGTCACTTCCTGCCACCTCTCTCTACCAGTACCCATCTCTGGACAGCAAATGCTCTGCATACAATTTCTGACCTGCCCTTCAGAACAAGGAAAAGAAGCAGAAAAGCACTCCCTGCAATGCAGAAAATAGCATTCCAGTGCTAAGTGGAGGCAGACTTCACAATCAGCCATAAGTAGCTACTCAACTGGCTGCTGTGAAATCCCATTGCATTGCTCCTCCAGACCAGGAGCCTAATGGCCCCTTCACTCTATAGAACCAGCTTAGAGTTTCTCAGGACCCCTTCCAATAGACTCACAAAACCCAGTGCAGCCCTTGGAGCTAACTCCTATTCTGCAGAGGCAGCTGCTCCAAAGTCAGATGACCATTTTCCAGTGACCCTGGGATCCCAAAAGGGCTATTGGGAAAGTGTTCTTCTCGCATCCATTCACAGATCAAAGGTCCAGTTGCATCACACAAGAAATGGAGGGAAACTGCCGACTTAATTCTTATCTCCCTAGCAAGAGAGGAAGTTACACACACACACACACACACACACACACACACACAAACTCTGATTTCTGAGCAGTGACATAAATGAGAAATTAGTTTACCCTTTCTGTTACTTAGGCTTCTTAGGAGAAACCACATCAAATGTCTGAGTCTCCTCTGAAGGGGAAGAGTAGAATTCATGGGTCTCCAAGGTACTTTGCTACATTTGGCTTCTGATTTCTACTTCCAAAACATTTCCCTGAAAACATCTGTGCTTCATAAATACACGACTATACAAGAGACAGCAAAGAGAAACACAGAGTAGAATAATGAAACTTGCTGTCTTCTCCAAGTCTGGCACTGGAGCCAAAGATTAAATGCCAAATAGTTGTGAATAATCTTCCCACACAAATCCAGGGATCTCAAGCCACTGTGTGAGACTTGCAATGGGTGTGGTCAATAACTAGTTTTGCCAAAATAGACTATTCCCCACCTCCAAGCCTTAAAGGACAAGACTAAAACTCTGCTGGAAGAAGAGTTGTGTGCTGAGTGTACCTCTCCTAAGCCCTTTGGAAGACCAGTGAGTTGCATGAAGAGAACTTCAAAATAATCAGTCAGCCACCGTAGTACCTAGCTTGGAAGTTTGGAGAACTAGGGAATTGTGATTCACGATTCATATTTGAATTAACTCCAAAGATAAGTGGTTGTGGCTGAATTAGAATAAGTGAACAGAGAAAAGAAATTTTTAATTTGGGAGTGGCCCAGGCTTCCAGTTCAGCCAGGCAAAGGTGTTCTGTGTACTTTCTATGGACTCCATACGGACTCCACAACAGAGAACCAGTTGAGAAGCTTGAAGAAGATTCTGCCCCCAACAAAGCTTCCTGATGGGGAGGAAGGAGGCAACTTCAGCAGGAATAGGTGACACTGGGCCATCAGAGGCAGATGGTAAGTGTTATAAGTGACCATTGAGAAAATGCACTGCTGCATCAGTGAACTGCAGAAGGGGATCCCTGTCAGGGAAGTTTCAGGAAGAATGAGTAGACAGTCCCAATGAGAAAGGACCTGTAAATACACACCTGCACCCAGAATGTGAGACCAAAATATGACAGACCTCTTCAATAAGACCCTGTCTGTCACTTTGTCTCTTCTCCCTTCCTCCCAAGCAGTGCTAGAAGGGCCAAAACCAGTAAAAAGGAAGAGAAAGTGTGGACACACAGAAGCCAAACACACTGCCCTCCTCTCCCCTCCTCCCTGGGGTGACTCAGGCTGAATTTGTCAAAGGAGGGAGGATTAAGAGGAGTTTTTGTTAGTAAATATGTAACTTAGCTAATGCAGCTAGGCATGCTAGTGCATGCCTGTAATTCCAACACTTTGGGAAGCTGAGGTAGAAATATTGTATATTTAATCACAGCTTAGACAACTGAGCAACTGTTATGGTTTGTGTCTGGATGGCCTCCCAAAGCTTCATGCTGTCATGAGTGGTGGAGAGGAGCTTTTTGAAGGCAGCTGAATCTAGAGTTTTTGACTGGTTCATTGTCTAGTGCTGGGATTGGTGGTGAGTGCTGCACCCACCCTGGGGCAGGTAGCTTGCATACAATATAAGAGAGGGAAAGAGGCTTGCTTCTCCTTTTCTCCTCCCTTTTTGCTCTTGTTGCTTTTGCTGTTTCTGCTGCCATGAACTGTTGGCCTCTGCCATGAGCCACCCTGCCTTGGACCCAGAAGATTATTGTCAGAAACCTGTTCAAATTACAAGCTAAACAAAACATTTCCTTCCTATATTTTGGGCATCAGGTGCTTTGTCTCAGTAACAAGACAAAGTAACCAAAACCACAACTGTGGAAGACACTGCTAAAGAAAATAAAAAAGGAGAAGAATAAAAAGAGGAGGAGGAGAAAGGTGAGAAAGGGGAAGAGGAATTTTAAAGAACAGGGGATATAGCTCAGTGTGACAGTCCTGGATTCAATTCCTGGGTTTAATTTGTCTACTCTTTTCCTACTGCATCTTGTGCCAGTTTTTATAATTTGTATTTTTTAATGAATTTGTCCTTTTCATTCACATTGTGGAATCCATCACCATCAAATTGTTTCAAATAGTCTTCTATCCTTTTTGTCTATGAGGTCTATAGTAATACCAACATTCTTTCACTTTTGATATTGAGAATTTATATTTTCTATTTTTTTATAATTAGAATAAGTAGGGGTTATTACTCCTAGTCTTTTCAAAGAGCCAAATTTTGAGATTCGGTTCAAGATGGTGGATTGATAAGCAGCAAGATACTCAGCCTCTCTAAGAGAGACAACTCATACCAGAATAAAACATCATGGAGAGATCCGGACAGAGGGATCACTCAGGAAGAACTAAACTCAGAAGAAACTAAAGGCAAAAGAGCTGGTCAAACATGCAGTCCCAGGGCTATAATTGCAGAAGCTGTGATTTGTGGCCACAGCACTCTCCAGCCACCTAAATTCACGCCACTGCTGTGACTGGCCAGAGCAGCCCCAACTCGTGACTGACAGAGCTGTGACCCACCGGGGCCGCGACCCCCCAGAGCCACCACCCGCTGGAGCTGCGACCCACAGGAGCTGTGACCTGCTGGAGCCGCGACCAGCTAGAGCAGCCTGAGCTCATGACTCATGCAGCCACCACCTGCCACAGCCATGACCCACCAGAGCCCATGCCTGCCAGACCCACTGGAGTGGCCCAAACTCACAACTCACATGCTGCCACCCACCAGAGCCACCACCTGCTGGAGCTGTGACCCACTGAAGCCACAACCAGCTAGAGCTGCCACCCACCCGAGCCAAGACCAGTCGGAGCTGTCCAAACTCGTGATTCACACAGCCACAACCCCCTGGAGCACACAAAACCATGCCTCTGTGACTAGCTGGTTGTGCTCAAGATGGAGGTAGGTGAGCCCAACAGAGAACAGAGCCAGAGAGGGACTCCACAGTGAGTGCTGGGAATAAGATCTCCCCCACCATGGGAAGAGGGCGACCAACTGGATAATATGTTGGAATCAGGTAGGAGCCTGAACTAGGAATGACAGTGACTTCAGTTGGTTGCTCCCTTCCCAGAGCAGATTGGTGGGATCTGCTTGGCCTGAATCATGCCTCTGGCTGGGACCCAATAAGCCATCCCAAACTGATTCCTGTCAAGTAGCACACACTATCCCAGTGAAGGCCCCTGAAGTTTGACTGGCCCAATGGGGAGGGGCCAACATATGCAGCTCCTGCCTACACTTCAATGACCAAAAGCACACAGGAGAGGGCAGAAATCCTTCACCAGTGTGCTTCAGAAGAACCATAACCAACAAGGAAAGGGGCTTGGATCTCCACTATATGCCTGTATGGAAGAAACCAAAAACATGACAAGAGAAAGAAACAAAAAAAGTGGCAAACATCAATTCAGGAGGGGGAAATACAAAACAGATTGAGGGCAGCAAGCATGCAACATTAGACACAGCTTCAATAGACATCAAGAGATATCTTTGGGACTTTGTAGATGAGCTCAAAACTGAAATACTAAATCAGATAAAGCAAGATATGAGTAGATGAATAAAAGAAATGCTAAGCACTTCTCATGAAGACACAAACAGAAGAAGGGAGGAACACAAAAAAAAGGAGAGAAACATTTGATAAAGAATATAAAGAAAATATAGAATACATGAAGCAGATTCAAAGAGAATACCAGGAAATTAAAAACTCCATTGAAAGCTGGCAAAACTGCTTAAAAGAAACTAGGGATAGACTATCAAAACTTGAAGACAAGTTTGTGATGTGTGATCATGAAAGGAAAGATCTCTTAAAAATAACAGGAAATAGGCAGTAGCAATACAAAGGCTAGAAGATGACAAGATAATCTACAATTTATGAATAAGAAATGTGAATGAAGAAGCAGGAATACAAACAGGTGAATTACAAAGGTTATTCACAGAAATAATTAAGCAAAACTTCCCAAGCATGGGAAAAGAAAATGATATTCGGTTATGTGAGGCATACAGGACTCCAGCCACCTACAACCAAAACACAGCTACACCCAGACATATAATAATCAAGATGCCAGAAATTCAATATAAAAACAGCATATTAAAAGCCACCAGAGAAAAGAAACAGATTACCTATAAAGGTAAGCCCATCAAGATCATGGCAGACTTCTCAACACAGACCATCAGATCAAGAAGAGCTTGGAGTGAAGTATTCCAAGCCCTGAAATAAAATAACCTCCAGCCCAGATTGATGTACCCTGCAAAACTGTCACTAGAAATTAATGGAGAAACAAGATGCTTCCATGACAAAGAGGAACTCTGGGGATTTGTGACCATCAATCCAACCCTACAGAGAATACTGAAGGACAATTGAGAGAGAGAAAAAAAATACCAGGATTTTAGGAACAGTGGCAGAAAGGCCTCAATGAATGGGGCAGGCAATAGAATGAAGGAGAAAAGTAGACAAACAAAGGCAGAAAAATAGCATAGCAGAAATGAGGCAGACAAGGTTGGCTATAATCTCTAACATAGATGGCCTTGATACACTAAAAAAAAAAAAAGACAGGCAGAGTAGATCAGGAGGTAGGGTCCATTGTGATGCTCTGTGTAAGAACTATAATCAGCCTGAGAGAGGGTTTATGGACCAAAAATTAAATATGAGAAAACAATGCTCTATGTGACATGGAACCAGAGAGAAATAAGGGCAACTAGACCACCACCTGCAGATAGGGTGGAAAGATAGGATACTTATGTGCAGTAGAGAACTATTCAGCTATAACAAAGGAAAACCTTGAGGCTTTTGTAGATAAAGGAATACAACTTGAGATCAAGCCCAGGAGCGAGAAGGTTTGGAACCACTTAGGTAAATAGGTTACCCCTCAATCTAAAAATAGAGGGAGTTGGTAAGACCCAAAATGTGCAGCACCTGGTGGGAGTAAAAGGGGAGGAATAGTCTAAAAAAAGAAGGCAGAGGATATTGTTAATAGTGTACCAGGATTTAAAACCCACATTACTCACACCACTCTGCTTAGATGGATTATATTCTGTTCTAGTTTTTCTACTTGTACTAGATTTGAGGGCACTGTCAGTTATCCCAAAAATATACTATGACAATCATCCTTAATTTCCTATTAACTTAATCTGAAGCTGTATATAACTTATACTGTTTTATCATGACTGATCTTAATTGAATCTGGTTTGCCAGACTGCAGTTTTGTATTGACAGATTTTATTCAAAGCTGTTATGATTGATAGTATCAAGTCTGAGAGTATAGGCAACTACACTGAAGATGACAAGATTCACTAGGATACCCACTCTGGTTTGATTATTACCTGCCTTTGAAGTTTTACATTGTCTATGATGTTTTGAATTTACTAATATTGTTATGTACTGCTATATTCCATTATACAGTTATATCCAAATATGCCTGATGATATAGACATTTCTATTAAAGATAACAAGAGACAACACAGTAATCATTGTAGATCACCTTGTACTGTGGTTTTATATGACTTTTTGGTTTCACATTTTTTATAGGAATTTGTTTTGGTTTATCTTGCTATGTTTTGTTTTTTCCTCTAATACAGAAATACATGTAGAGACTCATGCATGCATAGCTGTTTACAGTCTCACTGTTTGAATGTCTACTTTGTATGCTTTAATTTTGTAACTTGAGCAACCATTTCTAAGAGGACAATATGTAATTTATCAGCTAGTAATTTACTGTTTATCTTTTTTTAATTCTGTATCATTTCTACCCTTAAAAAAAGAGCCAAATTTTGACTTTATTAATATTCTCTATTATTTTGTCTGCTTTTTATTAATATTCTCTATTATTTTTGTCCTCATAAAAAAAAGTCAAGAACCTAGAAAAGAGCCAATACCTGAAAATTCCCAGAAAATTCAAATAGCTGTTTTAAGAAAATTCAACAAAGAGAAAAGTCAGTGCCTCCTGAGAACTGGCCATGCTGGAACTGGGAGGATCCAACAAGAAGCCAACCAGCCAGCCTTTCTGGTAAGCTGTGCAACCCACACAGCTTCCATTAAGAGAAAAGTCAGTGCTTCCTGTGAGTCTACCACCACGCGGGCTAAAAATCAATCGTCCCCCCATTTGGTTGATCCCTGTAATTTTATCTTTATTATGTCCTTCATATTATTTCCTTGGGATTTTATTTCCATTTTTAAAAACTTCTTTAGGTAGAACTTTAAGTTATTGATTTTAGATTTTATTCTCTTTCTAATAAAGTATAAATACATATGGTTATAAGTATCTCTCTAAATATTACTGTGTCTATATACTTTATTTTGATTATTACTCAAATTAAAATATTTTCTAGTCTCCCTGTGGTTTTTCTTTGTGCTACACATTACAGTTAATATCCAAATATTTGAAGCTATCCAAAACATTTTATTGCTAATTGCTATTTTATGGCTTAATTCAATTGTAGTGAAGGAATTTGCATGATATTGCATCAATCTTTATTTAATCTATTGAGACTATTTGTGTGTCTATCCTGGTGAACATCTTGTATACTTGGGGGAAAAAATCTGTTTCCATGGTTATTGGATATAATTTTCAGTAGGATGCCTCAAGATGCTTGATAATGCTTTTTAATCACTGATATCTCTGCTAATATTTTGTCTAGTTCATCTAACAACTGCTTAAATTAAGAAATGGGTAATAAAATCACCAATAAAAATTATGGATTGCCTATTTATCCCTTTAATTATACTTTTGCTTCATGTAGATTGAAGTTCTATTATTAGATGCTTCAATTATTTTCATATATCTTTCTAAAGAAGTGGTTCTTTCAGTATCTTGAAGCATCTCTCTTTACCTCTAGAAATACTCTGATTTACCACATCTTCTGTCTGATATGAACATAGCTACTTCATGTTTTTAGTATAGTTTGCATAGCATATCTTTATAAATGTTCTTATTTGCCTCTGCTTTTTTTAAAATTTTATTTAAAGAGAAACAAAAGCATGTAAAGGGTAGAGGTAACACAGAATTCAAAAAAAAGATAAATAATAAGAAATCACTAGTTAAAATTACATATTGTGCTCTTAGAAATAGTTGCTCAGGGAGAGAGATTGCAAGATGGCCGACTGAGTGGCGTTACGAGAGAGCCTTTATGAGGAAAAAAAAAATGAAAACAACTCAGATGCTGGAATCTGGCAACATGGAGAAAGCCAGACAAAAGGAGAGGAATTCTCATGACCCAGGAAGAAACTGAGGAAAAAGAAAAAAGAAAGAAGAAAAGGAAACACGGACAGAGGGCTGGAGCTAGGCAAGCCACAATCACTGTACTGGCACATCTTGGAGTCAGGTGACTCATGATCGAACTGAGATCGCGGCCCTGCTGACAGCGGGTGTTGGTGAGCTCCAGACCCTCAGCTGGAGGAGGTGCTGAGACAGGGAGTGGAAACAGCCAGTCGAGCTACACAAACTTTGGTGAGTGATGGGAACTAGAATCACCAAACCGGGAGGACTGGCTGGGTAACATTTTGGAGATGGGCAGGGCCAGTTTGAATCAAAACCTGAGGCAGTGTCTGCCGATGACTCCTAGTCCAAAGCAGATTGGTGGGATCTGCTCAGGCGGGGCCAAACCCCTGGTTAAAACTCAATAGCCAGGGATGAGGCTTTTCTGAGCCAGTGGCATCCCCAGGGAACACACAAACTTGTTGAAGCATAAACTGGTTGACTGGTGTAGGGGGAGGAGCCAGCCCTCTGTGCCACTTGCAGATCCATAGTGGACTGGGGGGCGGTACTTCCCTAGCAAGTGTGCTGCAGAAAAACTGTAAGCAATATGAAAGGTCCAGAGACCTCCACCACCCACCTGTCTGAAGGGGGCCGGAAACATGACAAGACAGAGAAAGAACAAAAGGTCCCCAACTGCAGAACCAGGGAAAGTGAGTCCAACAGAGGTAAATGCAGAGGAGGTTGAGAGCAGCAAACCTGTAATGTCAGAGACAGCCTCATTGGAAATAAAGAAATACATCTGTGACCTCATCATCAAATTTAAATCTGAAATTCTAACTCAGGTGAAGCAAGATATAAGAAGATTAATAAAAGAAGTCCTGGGTAATCCTCAAGTAGGCACAAATGAAAGAATAGAGGAACCCAGAGAAAGGAGAGAAGCCTTTGATGAAGAATATAAACAAAATCTAGAATATATGAAAC
>PVLA01002794.1:0-58037 GCA_004027455.1 Hydrochoerus hydrochaeris
CTTAATCTAAAGCTCTGTAAAACCTACACTGTTTTACCATGACTGATTGTAATCGAATCTGGTTTGTTGGATCGCTGTTTTGTATTGATAGATTTTATTCAAAGCTGTAATGATTGACAGTACCAAGTCTGAGAGTATAGGCAACTGCACTTAAGATGACAAGATCCACTAGAATATCCTCTATGATTTGATTATTACCTGCCTTTGAAGTTTTATACTCACAATGTTTTATTTCTACTAATTTTATTTACTGCTATACTCAATTATACTGCTATATTCAATTATGCCTGATGATATAGATAATTCTATTAAAGATAATAAGAAACAACACAGTAATCATTGTAGATCACCTTGTACTGTGGTTTTATATGACTTTTTGGTTTCATGTTTTTATAGGAATTTATTTTGTTTTGTCTTGCTAAGTTTTGTTTTTTCCCTCTAATACAGAAAGGATAGAAATACATGTAGAGATTCATGCATGTGTAGCTGTTTACACTCTCACTGTTTGACTATCTACTTTGTATGCTTTAATTTTGTAACTTGAACAACTATTTCTAAGAGGACAATATGTAATTTATTAACTAGTGATTTCTTATTCTTTATCTTTTTTTGAAATTCTGTATTATCTCTAACCTTTACATGCTTTCGTCTCTCTTTAAATAAAAAAAAAACTAAAAAAAAAAAAAAGTTTGCTCCCTGAGAAATGAATGAAAGATACCTATTAAGCTTTAACTGTAAAAGAATTTAAAAGAAACTAATACCAGCACTAGTATTCTATGGTGACCAAGTCGAACTTAATACTGATTATGCTTGATAAAGCAGGTAGTGTATTAATGTGACCTGAGTGCACTAATTAAACAGGTTACACAGACATGAGCACGGATTGGTTACTAATGTAAGACCCAGTTGTAGAGTACATATTCTATACTAACCAAGCTTCCTGGTGCATGTCTCCAGCTTCTATCAGCATAGAAAGAGGACCCAAATAACAAAGGGACTAAATAGGGCCTTGTAAACTCAAAGAAGAGAATTTTTGAGGTTTATGACTAGTAACAAATCCTATGCTACATTTTCTTTTTGCTCCTCCTTTCACAAAGTGAGCATGTGAGCTAAGCTAAATGTAGTGCCATGTAGAACAGAATGTGAACTAAAAATTAGGAATCTCTACTTTATAACTTACACTTTGCCAACCATTTTTTGAGGTTAGAAAAGCCATTTACCTTCTTTGCTCTGTAGTTTTTCTTTTCTATATAATGGGATCGAATAAACACGATTTTTTTCTGAAGATTTGTTCCAGGGAACCTCTGCTGTATTTGCCTCAAAGTTTCCATCCTGGTGACACTGTGGGTTTTTCTTTCTTACTTTCAACTACATGGTTTAGATGGTACTGCTACGCTCAGTTCCAAAGTGGGAAATGTGATCAGCCAGAGTACTGAAGTTCTCGCAGCAGCCATTGTCCTGTTATCTAGCAGAAGCCAGTAAGATACAATGATAGTTTGAACTGTGAGGACAATCAGTCCCCAGGCTGTTATGAGACCAGAACTACTGGGACCAACCTATAAAACCAATAACAGAAGGCTGAGCAAGGTGAAAGAGAAATCAAGTATTATTAGCATTTCTTCTCCCCCGAATCAATCCTCAATCCAAAATTCAAGCAACCTGTAAATGTTTCTTCTATGTATACCAGTGATTTCTTTTTAAATTAATGTCTGTGTAGGTGGATTCCTAGTCTATGGAAATGGAGAAAGTCTTAACTATTAACACTTTCACATGTCAATTGAGTGTTTCAAAACTTTTTGCTCCCCATAAAACATTCATGGTAAAGTAGGATAAACGTATTAGATCCCCTAGTATACTAACCCATTACTAAAAGAACAAGACCTCTATAAAATAGAAGGAAATATGTACTTTATTAGTTGAATGAAAATAAATTGTTAATTCATGTAGGAAACTACAGGTAGAAGCCATGTAGCATGCTTGATGTCTAACTACTTTGTAGATTTTTAAAGGACACACAGATCTGTTACCCCAATACAGAGCTTTTAAAACTCACTGCATATCTTTGATATTCCTTGCAGTCATTGACATAAATATTTATGTGTTACTTCTTATCTCCTCACTGATGCCCTTCTCTGTTCTCTCTTTCCCATCCAACTTAGCAAAATCTATCTTCTTCTGGAAGAGATATGCAAACATTTTCCAGTGTGTACGCCTTAGAACACTGTTTTTTTTTTTTTTTTTTGATGATTCATGTGTATTTTCTTCACTGAGTCAATAAGTCCTGGAAGCAGTTTAAAGTTTATCCTTCTCTGAAATAGTTATGCAACTGTTGGTATACTGCCTTTGATTAGCACTACCTCAGGTTATTTAGTGCAGCACTTCCTGAACTATTTAGATTCATATCAATCCATGTCCCACCCACAGTACCTAAGACATGAGGGACAGTTTTCCACAGAGCCTACAGAGCACTTATTTGATTATTGTTCTCAGATCTCTGAAAAAAAAATTGAGAAAATCACAAATTAAAACTAAAGGCTTTTTTCCTTTAATTGGACCTTTCATTTTTACCTAATATCAGATTTCTTGTAAGTTGTAAAATTACCCATATTTGACAGTTTTGGGTCCATATCTCAATTCTTTTCCTCTACATTAGATTTTTTCTAATGGCTGCTCTATATCCACATCCCCTGCCCTCTCTGCTTGTGAAGCTGATATTTATGTCTGCATTTGGAGAAATCCTTGTTCCCTGTCTTTGTGACTGGTTTGCTCAATAAAAATCACGGGGACATGGGCAGGCAGGAGTTTGGGAGGAGGACTGTCTCTTGCTCCAATTCTTCCTTGCCTTTGGTTGCCCTGGGTTACAGACAAAGACCACATTATCTATAGCCTTCCATATTCACAATATTTTCTCTAGTACAAAGTTCTTCAGTCTTGACTCTAGTGATATCTTAGGCCTTACAGTTAGTTCTTTATTGTATATCTATTAAAAAGCATTCCTGGCCATTACCCACTAGATGCCAATAACATCCCTTCAGTCATGAGAATTTTCAAATTCTTTTCAATTCCTACCACCACCACCTCCAAGAAAAATGGGCGGCTCCTCTCACCACTTCTCTGCTTTCAGGCCTAGCTGTAGTACTGGGATCCACACTGCTTATAACTTCAGCACTGATATGTCACACAACAGTAACTGTTAGTGGTTGGTTGTACTCTGCCCCAGAGCTGTTTACTTCTTTCTCAAAACAACCTAATTTGGATCCAAGTACTCTCCCCTCCCACACTAACCGATGTGCTTCATGGATAACTGCCCCTACTGCTAGCTTCAGAAGCTGATTATCCTAAGTATAGTCCTACAGCTCTTTTAAGTGCCTGGTTTAGGAACCCAAACAAGAACAATCTAGTAAAAGACACTACATGGATCACAAAGTTTGGCTCATAAATCCCACTCAGTACATTTTGGTCAAATGAAACATGAAGAGAAATTTGATGGACTACCTATAAAGAGACATTTCTTCATTCCAAAGAATGAAGAACAAAATTGGTCTGTTTTTCTCTGAATTTTCCTTGTGCATTTTACATCATTTCCACTGGAAGGAAGAAGAAGTATGCATAGATCAAGAGGGCAGAGCTGAGAGAATTGCAAAGAAACAGAGTCACCATTTAAACCATACCTGATCATTGTCAATTATCTGGACTGCTTCAATTATATTATTCAATATATTCTTTCATTTTGTATAGTGTTTTTGTTGCGATTTCTTCTACTTCCAACTAAAAGCTTCCTAGGTAACCCGATCATTCAGCAGTTATGAATTTTGTGATTACTAAAAAAGACTCAGTTATAGGCATTAAAGTATTGCAATGACCCAAAGAGAAAAACTGATAAGCAGATTATATGCTTAATACTTCATATTGCCTGAAACAGCTAGATGTGTCTGGTTTTGAAAGAATTTTCAGCTAAAGATACAAGTGGCTTGTATAAGGAGCCTCAACTAAAAGGTGTTAAACTAGACAACATTTCTCTGACAACATAGCCTTTCTCTCCCACCTCTCAATTTGAATCAACCATGCTAAATTATTCAGCTGTTGCTTACCATAGAGCAGTGGCCATGCAGAAGAGAGATCACTGAGTAAGCTTTCAAAAGGAAAAAGCAGTTAGATAGCTCAGGAGTCTAGAGTCATTTCCATGAGTATAAAAGAGAGAAAAATAGATCTAGAGTTGTCCTGCATTGGTGATACGGTCCTACCCTGGCTCTTGCCAGTTCCACAGAACCCTCTGTGTCTCACACATCTTGTCAAGCTTGGAGCTTCTTAGACTTCCCAGTGACTCCTTATGGGGGCCACAAGAACACCTGTATCATTTCTCATATCTGTGTCCTCTTGCCACTTTTACTCTATGTTTATGTTCCAGCTGGAAGTCAATGAACATCTCCTGTCAATGACTACTACTCTGCTAGAAACCCTTGATTTTCACCAGGAAATGCACACATGGGATGGATGGAGCAAGACTTATATTTCTTCATGTTTGTCAGGTGATTTGTCAATTGCATATCTCTAACTTGGACTTTTTGTTGGGGCCTTAAAGTGGACTGAGTACAGAGACAAGTATCTATTTTATTGATAATATTCCTCATGAAGCATTCTATGATCCTCTACTTCATTACAAAGCCCAGCTCATTAATATATGAAACTATTTTGAGAATCAAATAAGATAACATGGAAGCTGTTGATAAAATGTAAATGACCATAAAAAGCTAAGATATATGGTATTACTAAGATATAAAGAAATAATTCATTTTTCTCTATAATCCAGTTCTAACTTTTCTCTGCACTAAAAATAAATTATGCAATTAAAGATTTAACTGTATACTGGTACAACATGGAGTAAGATAATAATCAATAAATTATGTTTATAAACTATTAACAAGACTTAAACTCATCGAATAACATTTTAGAGATGGCTTCACGGATTCTCAGTTAGTAGATCTCAGTCCAGGCCAAATAACAGAATCACCTCTGGAGACTGGAATAATAAAAAATCTTCATGCTCTGCATTAACACACACTAAAGTAGAATTAAGTTTTCCTTTTGGAAGAGAATAAAAATTATATGAAAGATACAAAAGAAAATTAAGACTTATTAATATAGAATTTAAAATTTTAAACTCAAAGAGCCTTTGGTAAATCAAAACATCTATACAAATGAGTAAACTAAAGTTTAAATACAACAAAATATTTATTCCATCTATAATAGTATTTCAGGGCTAGATAAATAAAAAGTGATTATATCTAGTAATCATTTCATGTTTACAGAGAGAAACGAAGAATTCCTTGATTTGTGCAAAATTTTTCTTTTTCTAAGTTCTTCAAAGTACACCTGACCTCTCCAGAGAGCAATGGTGCTCCCTTCCAGAATCTTCTATTCTCTACTTAGGCATTACAGAAGCTGCTTCCCTGCCTATCACTGGAGAAACAGCATGACTTCAGAAAAAGTATTTCTTCCTAACACTTAGATTGGCCTAAAACAGCAGCTTGCTCTGAAACACAGATGCCTGAGATAGAAATAGTCTTGTTTCTCTGGTTTCCAGGTCCAGAAGACAAATTGGGGTGGTGGGGGGCAGAGCAGCGAAGGAGGTGCTATTGGAGGCAGCATCCCAGTGGCCAAGTGAATCACTGCTGCCATTCAGAGTGTGTCCAAGAGAAGCCAGAGTTTAGATGGGGAGGAAGGGTTTGGGGATTTTTTTTTTCCTGTGACTCTACAAGGATGGTAGCAACAACAGCTGTGCTTTCTCTCCTTAGAAAGGCATTTTGGTGTTAGATTTTCCCTAAGGAAAAAGCAGATGGCAAGAAGCTTGACTTGCACATATGGGGATGTTCCTGGCATTCTGCTGCTGCTACTGACCCCAGATTATATAGCAAAATAGGACTTTGGAGAAGAGATAGAAGGATTGTCCCAGAGACTCTTCAAATGGGTTAACCTAAAATCCCAAGGGTGCATTGACATTAGGGGTTAACTGTGTTGTCTCTGAAATTCTTTTAAATTCAGTGGTAACTGACTGTCACTGTGTAAAATGATAATACTGATCTGCTATTAAACATGAAAGACACTGTAGTTGACAGGCAAGGTAGCCTTACAGTTGAGCAGCACAAAGTTCCTGGCCACCAAGTGGTTACAATCAGATCCTATAGCTGGACAATGAATTAATCTTAAGCAGTGTTTTGATGCAATCACCAAGATATTTTCCTCTTGTGGAGTGCACTTCCCACTTTGCATCATGCTGCAGAGAAATACCAGGTCCGTGTGGGCTGCGTTACCCAGGAGAGGAAAATAATTGGGTGAAACCAAGCAGGGAATAAAAGAATCTGCCTTCTTCCTGACTTTGCTTCCAAAGATTTAAACCCTTGAGGATACAGCGACTCATATAAGGGATCAAACATTTGCTTGAAAGATAATCACTCTCTTTTTCTGGAGCAGAAAAAGGAGATGAAAAGGGAGAAGATGAGAGAAGAGAGTTTAATAAGAAAGGGAAGGCGGGCCAAACCCATTACAGCCATGCAAAACAAAAAATATGTTCAGCAAAATGCAACCATGGCATTGTTCAAGCACTTAGGAGTTGAATGGAAGCTGAATTTTAATGGAAACACAATACCAAGCCTACAGAAATAGTTCATGTATCCCAGATGATGCCAGGAACTCCTCCTACTGGCATTGATATCTGTAGAGGGTTTCCCTTCATAAGCAGCCAGCATTTTGTCAAGAAATTGCATAGCCCTTGATTATCTACCCCAGCCCAGAGATCTGGTTTTTTACCTATCTTATGTGCTTCACACACATATGTTTGCTACATCCCGAAGAAAAAGATTTCGTATTGGTATTGAGAAGACCTTTCATCTTTCAGCAATTCTTGGGAAAACAAATCAAAAATTGGTCAAAATTATCCCTGATGCACATGCTTATAATCTTGGCACTCTGGGAGGGTAAGGCAAGAAGGTCAAGTGTTGAGGTCTAGCTTGGGCAATTTAGCAAGTTCAAAAGGTCCTATCTCAGGATTTAAAAAATTAAAAAGGACTGGGGATTTGGCTCAATTTGAAGACCTGGACATGTGCCTCATTATAGATGTTTCAGGGAGAGAATGATACAAGCATAAAGAGAGTACACTAGGAAAGAAACAAAGCGGGGTAGTCATTCATGTTTTGAGGACAAGTGAAACATTGGTCTCATTAAGAAGATAATATCGGACACCAGTCTAGAAAGGTAAGGAAACGGAGGCTTTCCAAGTGGAGGATGCAATAAGAAAAGCACAGTTTTCAGAGAAGTAAGAGTATCCAGAACTTGGTCTCAAGAAGAAGGCATGTGGGCCTTCCAGATGACTAGGGCTTGGTAGAATTTGAGAACCACTGTTTTACAGTGTTTTTGTGGTGAATATTAGGTGTCTAGCAATGCTGGTAAGAGATTTATACTAAGTATTTATTTAAGGATATTGGGTTGGAGTTTGTGTCAAGGGTTCCTGGGTAGTGAGTGAGGTATTTCTTAACGACTTCTGATAATGGCTTAAAAAAAACTCATCCGATAGGTGAAATCAGCAGGGTGTATATGCCCTGGAGCTTCCTTAGAATAAGTAAGGAGTTGAGAGAACAGCTCCAAAGGCAGGCAAGGTGACTAAGGGAAATTTCAAGATTACAGACCTGAAAGTTGTTTAGCTAGAATGTATTCAGCTGGGCACATGGATGAGGGCCTATAGTCTCAGCTACTCAGGAAACTGAGGCAGGAAAATTGTTTGATCTCAGAGTTCAAGGCCCACATGGACAATTTAGTGAGGACATATCTTTTTAAAATGTAAGGAAAGTTGTGCCGTTTCTGGGAACAAGAATTTGACAATGTACATAAAACTCTACCAAGGTGGAGGAGAGTGACTATAGGGTTTTGTGGAGCTAGACAGACTTTCAGGCCTTTTCACAGCCTTAGAAGATATCTCTATTTGGTTTTGGTTCATAAACTCTCCGCCCACCCTTATACCATCAAGATTTCTACCTACTTTGTCTTCCATTAGATTTAGTGTTTTGTTTTACTATTCAGATCTTTGATCCATTTTGATTTTAGTATAGTGCATGGTGATAGGCATGGGTCTAGTTTTAGTCTTTAGCATGTGAAAAGCCAGTTTTTCCAGTACCATTTATTAAAGAGGCTTTCTTTCAGTGAACATGTTTGATCTCTTTTCAATCTGTAAAACCTAACCTTGGAAACAACCATAGTATCCATCAACTGAGAAATAAGATTTTTTTAAAAAGGCATAATATTTTATACAATGGAGAACTACTCAGCTATAAAGAAAGATAAACTCGAGGTTTTTATAGATAAATGAATGCAACTAGAGACCACATTCATAAGTGAAATAAATCAGACTTGCATGTGTAAACATCATATTGTCTCCCTAGTATAAAAAACCAAAAGAGTAAGATCCAAAAGGTACAATAGATTTTGTGAAAGAAACTGCTCAAAAGGAAAGAACAGCTGGAATGAGGGAAAGGAGAAAAAAAGGAAGGGAAAAAATATATAAATATATAATAAGATAGCAAGATAATTGTACTACTTAGTCTATTATTAGTTCATTGAAAGGACTAGGTAGCGCTTATACTGTTTGATCAGTTTTGTATGCCTGCATCTGGTAATCTGAGCAACTTTTTTTGAGACAACAATATGCAATACAATAGTCATTGTTGATTTCCTATCATCTCGTTTTTGAAATTCTGTAGCATTTTTATTTTTTAAATTCTGTTTAAAATTTTAGAGAAGTAAAGAAAAATCTCTAAAGACTATTTACATTTCAACTAACATCTTGTCAAAATTTTCTGCCAGTGCATTTTAATGTCCCAGACTATGTGATATTCAGTCCTTTCCTGGAAAGAGCCCACCATCTCGGAACTTGTGATTTAAAGAGCCCCATTCCGGTTTCCGTTTGGTCAAATCCATCCTTATAGGATAGGTCTCCTTGCAGCATCTTTGCTGGGTTCTGAGATCTCTAGACGTCTCTGCCCAAATGGCTCCGAATTTGCCTGCAGAGTCTGTGTCAGCTCTGTTCTAGGTTCCCCTTTCCAAAGGCAGGCAAAGTGGTTTAATGAGTGGGTATTTGCATTTGGTACGGGTTGAACTTGGTAAGATAGCCAGGAAGAGACTGAATAATGTAAGCCTAGCAGGCATGAGCACGAAGGCCGCAAGTTAGGTCAGCCGGAAGCCTGGCTCTGCCTCAGGAGAAAAGTGGAGAATCCTGACTCTCTCTGGCTTTATTACGAATTTTTAATTGGCACATAATGGTTGCACACATTTATTAAATATAGTTTGATCCTCTGATACATGTATCAAAATCAAATCAGGGTGATTAGCATTTCCTTCTCCCTATTTACAATTCCTTTGTGTTGGTAAGCTTCATACTCCTCTCTTCAAAAAAGCATTTACAGGCCTCCATGTGTACTTCTATTTCAAGTTTCACAAAAGTTAGAGTGAGCCTGCTAATACCAGAATAGTGAGCTGTACTTATTCTGGTCAAGATAAGAAATATTTTGTACATTACAAATTAATATACTGACCTTCATATTTACACTTACATCTCTGATGACCTTCCTGCTTTAATCCTCCTCCTTGGCATCCCACCAACTGCACTGCTGCATTCTGCGTCTCTGAAGACTAGATGCAAGTCACGGGACCACACGAAGACGGTGGCCTCGTATGCTTCACTGAAAGCCAGCTGACATTGTGGATGACACCAGGTCCCTGTCTAGAAGAGAGGGTAGGGAAAAATGGGAAAGAAAATAAAATGAAGACAAATGGAAGCCAAATATGAAGAAAGTTTTCTTCTTTAACACATGAAGAAGGAATACCAGCCATTATTCAACTTCATTTTAAAGGCTTAGAATTAATTGCAAAAAAAAGCAAAAGTTCCGAAGCATCAATTTAGAAAAAAAGCTTTTAACAAGTACTAAATGTCCCTTAAGTAAAATTATGGGAAATTGGAATGGAAATTCAATATATTGCACAAATAGAAAATTATGTGGGAGGCATTAAAAAGAACATGCTGGAATCTACCTAAATTCTAAAAATCAGGAGTATCCTACTGAAGCTGTTTCCTTAGTACTTCCTGGAGACTACTTAAAGTGACGAAAGCTGACAACAGATGTGGGAATTGTGACTGCATTAAGGGCAAATGCATGTGGAGTTGCCCCAGGGCCTGAGGCAGGTGGCAGTGGAGATCAGTGATGGCTCCCACCATCAGAGGCAGATATTCTGCTCTGTTCTTCTCTGGGGACTCTGAAAGACAGGCCTGTTTATTATTAATAGGTACTGGTTATTACAAAGGTAGAAAATTTTAATACTTTTCAAACTGAAAAAAAAAAGAACTTATAGCATGTCATAATAGTATGTTAGTCTCTGGCACACACAGCTTGAAAACACACTTGTTCTATTTGAGCTCAAAAATCACAAAGAATATTTTAGACCATGGCTCAGTTTCTTATAGATAAATATTTGAGCACTTGTGGTTGAAGACTGAAGGAATACAATCCATACTTATCAACTGCAATTTTTTGGAAAGATTGAAAATATTATCTTCCCTATTTTTTGCCAATGTCATGGGCCAATGTCATTAAAGAATGGGAAATAAAAAGGTGGCAAAAATAGAAAAGAAGAGAAAGCACAGACCATATGGTAAATGTCACATCCCATATTTGAATATAGCACTTCTCCATTTGAAAGTATTCTTATAAACTTGTTTGCTTGATTCACTTGTTTGCTTGTTCTAATCAGGCAAAGAGTATGGTATTACTGCATTCATTTTAATTTTTAAAAAAGCAGTAGTGACTAAATGACTTCATTAAGTTCACAAACAATTGTTGTGAATATTAGGCCAGAATCAATGGAATATTCCATTTCTCCACTCATAAAACTAATGTATTCATGTTGCTGATACTTAAATATTTTGATGGAATATTATGTGTTGAGTGACTGTGTCACTTACTCCTATCATTTGGTAAGGTAGAAATAGTTATTGTCTCAATATCACGGACATTGGATTGAATCTAAGTAACCTGGGCAAGTCACAGTTTTCTAAAATTGGCCAGTTGGGTATGCCTTTGCGTTTGATCATTACCACTCCAAGTGTGGTACAGACAGATAGAATTCACCTTCTTATCTTTGTTTTTCAGACATAATGAAGGAAAAGGCCATAATTATCTTTTCTATTCCTTCACATTAGTATTGCTTTGTGCTTTGTTCATTATAAACAAATAAGACTCAAATATTAAAAAAAAATAGAAAACAGTTGGGCCAAATGCCGACTCTTCCTTATCCCCAAATAGAATTCTCTCCTTCCACTGGTCTACATTTCCCAACAATACATTTTCTTTACTCCCTATGAAGTTAAACATTGGATCTTTTTAAAAATGCATTTTCTTAAAGCACTCTGCATGCACTCCCTGAAAATTCAGTGTGGGAAAGTGATCTTTTTAAAAATGCATTTTCTTAAAGCACTCTGCATGCACTCCCTGAAAATTCAGTGTGGGAAAGAGTTGGCCAATTATCTATCAATATCTGCTCTCTCCTTCCACACAAAGGGAAAGTTGGTTCTGACATTTTGAAAAATGATCTTCAAGGTAGAGAGGGCATCAGGTAGTGTTCCAGTTAATAAAATGTGAGCAACAGATGATGGGGATATCTGGGTGCCTTTTCCCCTTCTGGAAAGGACACAACCATATCCCTCGTCTGCTTTCTCCATCTTCCATTTGTAGCATTCAGGAAAAGCTAAAGATTGAGCACGTTGGATCCACGAGATGAACGCCTGAATGAATCGCAGGCCAAATAAAGGTGCCAGAAGGAGAAAATGTACCTACACTCCAGTGACACCAATAGTCACCTTTACTGTCCAGAATGGCTGCTCTCTGCACAATTTTTAATGAGAGACAAGGAAATCCTTATAGAAATAATCAAGTATCCATTTTCATGAAGTTAAAATTAATTTTCTCTAATACATTCTTTAAATGCTGAAATAATAATATTCAAACACATTGCTACAACAAAAACAAATCCAATAGCAACAAAACCTGTTACAATTCTCACAAAAGTGTGCACATGGAAGTTTCTGGAGTGTGAATTTATACTACTCAAAATAAAAATAAAAACTGGTTTCTATAGGCTTTTAGAAAAGATAGATATTTATTGACAAGAGTTATAATCACCAGATAAAGCAGAGACACTGCACAAAAATGCAAGAATGAAAAATGAAGTAAAACTATGACGTGTTCAATTTTCTTCTATGTATGATTAACACTCAATAGTACTAAAGCAGATAAATTATCCAGATAGAATTTTACTAAAACCTCAAATTTTGAATTCTGGAAATTCTTTCATTGATATTTCTTTAGTTTATGTTTCTTCACAGAATTCACAGAATTCTAATATCTAATATCCCTGCAAGCCCTTGTGTCTTCTGATGTAGGGTCTCATATGTGTGAACTCCTATTTTTCTAAATTTTGGACATGGACATGCTAAACAATCCTAATATATTAAATAAAAATATGCTCCTCTTTAATATAAAATTCCCATTAAACAACATATTTCTAATAATTTAGTATATAATTAATTATGGAACTTTCAGTTGCTGTTGTACTCTATGGGCCTTCCAGATCCCCTTAAATGGCCTTCTGTCAGGAACTGCCCTGTCCCTTTGGTAGTCACTTCTCCAAGTGAGGAAATCATCACACAAGTGACAGTTGGACAGAACATCAACCACCATTAACCCCCATTTCATAGCCAAATTCCTTCAGGGTACCCTAAAAGGACCCTTTTCTGAACTTTTTGATTGAGCTCTCATAAGCCTTGTGTAACTCAATACCTCCATACTTTGGTTTTATATCATGTAATCCCAATCTTAGAAAACGCAGAAGCTCTTGTAATTCAGTGTACCATTATCTTTCATTAACTCTTGAATTGTTATTAAACTTGTTCATCAAGTCCCTTAGGATATATGGATTAAAATGGCTATTAGAGAAACTTTCATTTCCATTTAATTGAAAATTATTGGTCAGACAAATGTTCCTTGTAATTGTTCACATGTGATGTTAAAATAAACCCATACTGCATTTTCCCAGATCCATGAAATCTGTATGATTTTCCTTAAATTTGGTCTGTACTTCTTTTCCAAGCAATCCTAAACAGAAAGTCCTTACCAGTCTAGCTTGAAGCTCTAGCTGGGGATAGTTTTGCTGTGGAGCTTCCTTTGTGACTCTAACCTTTTGATTTTGGATTGATTGGTGGGTGAGAAATTTGAACACTCAAGTCTCTATTATGAATGATTTTTAAAAATTAAACAATTCTAATTCCATATGATATTTCTTCATGACTTTAAACAATGGTATCAATTGTATCCATTGTTCCCACTTGTTCCCCATTTCAGAGAATGAAACTCAGCATTTGCTAAAATGAAGTAACTGATTAACAGTTGCACTTAATGTGTATTTTCTCTTTTTCTATCACATAGTGTGTTGAAGTTATGGATTCAGACAGAATATCTTTGCAAATGAGGACAGCAGACTGCACTCTGTCTTTTCATGCTGTCATACTCCTTTGTTGATATCTTTGTTTTAAGACGAGTTTGCCCCATGCATCACCAATTGTCTTTTGTTTTCATGCTGCAGGGAAGATTGGGCTAATCCATATGTCACTATGAAACTTCAGGCCTCTCTGTTTGACAGGTAGCAAGCCTGACAGCAATCTACTGAAAATGCATTTTAGGCAGAAATCCATTGAAAATGCATTTTAGGCTATCATTTTTCCAGTCTAATTTACTCCTAATAAAATGACTTTGAAGACAAGGGGGTCCACTCTGTTGGTTTGCTTCTCTCATATAATTGTGTTTTGAGAAAGACACACTGATAGTTTTCACAAACGCAAAGTGATGAAATTCCCTCAGGAATAAATGTGATAGCTTCACAATAAATAGCATCTTTAGCCTAAGTGATCTCAAAGCACTTTGGGAACTGTGGCATTCAGTAAGTCCCCAGGGTAAGGAAAATGGCTAGACATTCATCCAAGCCCTAGAGGGAGACACTCTACTCTGTGCAGTGGAAAAATACAGCATCCTCCATGCACACACACCTTTATAAAATACAGACTATTTATGTACTGTCTGTATGTGTGTGATACATTGCTAACAAAATACTAGAAAAGTGTAGGTATACCAAATATTATGATCCAGTATACATAAAACTAACAGCATCAAATTATTCTTAATATAGCTTAATTTTCTAAATTCACTTGCTGCGGCACATTTACCCATAGATTAGTTTTTCCTTCTCTAAAGAAGAAAAATAATAAAAATTAACATCTATTGTCCTTTAATCCATATTCTGTTACCATGGAAAAGTCACTAATCAAATTTCCAAATCTGAAAGCATAACACAGTGTTTTCTTCATATGAAATTCTGATCAAATTTTGCCACATAGACACCTGATCATCCAGTAAAATGTGTTAATTTGTAAGATGGATGTTATTTTTCAAAGCCTTTACAATGTGTTCTGAGATGTTAAAAAAGCCCCCAGAGTTTCGTAAACTATGTCAGTATTATCAACATTTAATTACGTTGATTGAACAAAAAATATCTGCAGCAAGAACAAAGAAGACATATTTCAGTTGATTAGTTGCTCTAATTTTAATGGTCATCCTTGCTATGTTTGTTATACTAATTATAATTAAAGTTTAAATTGGAGAAAAAAGATAATTATAATTTGATTAGAAGTTAAAATTTGAAAAAAAAAAAGGTTAATGTTTACTCATATGTTTAACCAGAATGCTGGATATATTAATTTGGCTTTTTTAGTTACTTATATTAGTTATAATGGCAAATTTTTAAAATTTATATTCTTGATGAAATTCTGTAGCAGAGCTTCAGTACCAAAGAAAAGGCTAGTGAAGATACAGAGAGAAAATCACAAGGTCCCTGGGAATGTTTACATCCTTCCATTTTGCAACTTGCATTATAGTCCTTTGGAGTGAGTAGAAAAGGGAGAAAGTGCACTCTCTCTCTCTCTGTCTCTCTCTGTCTCTGAGAAAGTGTGCTCTCTCTCTCTGTCTCTGAGAAAGTGCGCTCTCTCTGTCTCTCTGTCTCTGAGAAAGTGCTCTCTCTCTGTCTCTCTGTGTCTCTCTCTGGGTCTTTGTCTCTCTGTGTCTGTCTCTGTCTCTTTGTCTGTCTCTGTCTCTCCGTGTCTGTCTCTCTCTGTCTCTGTCTCTGTCGTTCTCTGTCTCTCTCTTTTTTGTCTCTCTGTATCTCTGTCTATCTCTCTGTCTCTGTCTCTGTCTCTCTCTCTCTCCTTTCTGTCTCTCAAATCCAACATCACAGATTCTGGGAAGCTGAAATGCGGATTTTAATTCATGCTGAAAATGCATCTGGGGCTGGGTTTTACAAGCTCAAAATAGTGATCCTACTTTTTTCCTCTTAAAACGTGGTGGTGTTAACCCTTATAATGCAATGTTTTGGTGCCATCTGGTGTATAACTTGCAGGTTTACAGCTTCACTTAAGGATCTAAGAAAGTTTCAGAGACAGACAAAAGGAAGGACCAGGGCACAGAAGACACGATTAATCTGCCCAAGTATAAATAATGTGTCACCAGTCATAAGATGTGCCAGGAATTTTGAGTAAGGAGATGGAGGAGAGGTGGCAGTCAAGCTAGGAGAGGAGCAAGAGAGCACATGGTGATTAATCCAGGCCAGCAAGAGCTAAGACAAAAACAGACAGCACATGACAGGAGGGAGGGTAACAAGCGAGACCTGAGCCACTGGAGTCTACTCTGAGACCTGGGATAGTACTGGGCTCTGTGCAATGGAAAGGTCACAGCTGAGGGGCAAAGGACACATCTAGTGAATGCTTCTGGACAATAGCAATAGCGATTCTACCAAAGACTGTGAAAATATTTTTCCCTTCATAGGAAAAGAATTGATCTCAGAGTGGAAAAACTAGAGGTAGAGTTCTGGCAGAAACTGCTAATGGTCAAAGTGAGAACTCCAAAAATCTTGGAAGATTCAAAGCTACCTCAACTCAAAATTGGTGGACTTCCCTATCATCAACGCAAACCTAAACAAACAAACAAATGAACAAAACCAATAATTACTCTTAGCTTTTCTTTCTCAGTGATGGCAAGTCATCTGTTTTCCAAGCTGGAACATAATTTTCTTTTCCTATTACCATTCTTCCTTCCCTATAATTAGGTAATCCTAATGTCTTCATGATTTCTCCCACTAAATATCTCTTGAACAAGCGTCTCTCTCTTCATCACCTGATCAAGCCAATACTCTGTCACCCAGCTGACTGGACCACCTCCTTCTCCCTCCTCCCACTAACTTCCAGCTCAGCATGTCTCCACACTGGAATCAATGCTGTGCCTGTGTTTTAACTGTAGTATGACTAAGTCACTATTCTTGCTAAAGAGGTTCCTGTCAGAATCCCCACCCTTAACTTAATTCTATAACTGCAAGATTCTGCATGATCAGAACCATGATCCTCTTTTGTATTCTCAAATATAACCCTTCTGGTTATAGTCAATTATTCTTACCACAGGGCATTTGTATACACTCTTCTAACTGGCTGGGCACATCTATCTTTTAACTTCATCTAGGTAACTCCTATTTCCATTCAGTAATCAGTTCTAACTCCCTGATTCTGCCCTGGCCTTTTTCCATCAAAGCCCTTGATCTTTGGTTCCAGTAGATTCAAATTTCTCTCATGTAGGCAAACATCACACTTGTAATTTTATTGATAGAGCTATCTTCCCTGCTAGAACATCATTCCTACAAGGGCAGAGACTGTACATATAGTGATTCAGCATTGCACATCCTGAGACATAGTCCTAAGAGTGATAAAGACTTGGTAAAGGAAGGGAGAGAGAGATTAATCAAAGAAAGAAGGAAATAGGAGAAAACTGTAAAAGTAGTGACTTTAGTAGAAACCCAAAGTTTTTCTAAAATGCAAACTATGGTAAAGACGTTGAGAAATATTTATGACCTAGCGTGTATTTCAGATTCCCTCCTATAATAAGGGCCCTGTGTAATAGAGTTAAACTAAGAGTTAAGGGCCCTGCGTAACAGAGTTAACCTAAGAGTTAAGGGCCCTGCGTAATAGAGTTAACCTAAGAGTTAAGGGCCCTGCGTAATAGAGTTAACCTAAGAGTTAAGGGCCCTGCGTAATGGAGTACTATCAGGACACTGTTGAGGCCAGAAAGCCAAGAGGTCCAATCCTGGCTCCCATACAAATCAATCACAGGCAACTACCTTCACCAGGATTCAGTTTTTATAAGCATAAGAGAGAGGGCAATCACAATCGGGCTTGCTCCACAGGGTTGGTGAGAAAAAATCAGGCACCTTGAAATCCTGTATGCAGAACCGGCACAGGTCAGGAGCTGGCATCATCACCTGGGGCCTGGGTGGCTTCCTCTGCTGTAAGCACCGCCACCGTGGCTGTCAACTCCGCACTGGCTTTCTGATCTCTGGTTTCCCACCCTTCTTGCTTCTTGACCGTGGGGCCCATTAGCTAGCATTCTATCACTCTAAGAAAATCCTGAGACAACTAACTTATAAAGAAGTAAGGTTTGTTGATTTGTGCTTCTAAAGTTTCAGACCCTGCCGCATTGGGCCTTTAGGAAGGTAGCACACGATGGCAGAGAACACCGCTCAGCTCATGTGCCACGCAGCAAAGAATGGAAGCGAAACAGATCAGGCTCCCTAAATCACATTCAAGAGCCCAGTAAAAACGATGTAAGCGCTGCCCACGAGGTCTCCCCTTCTAAGTGTCTGTAGTTCCTCTCAATACTATTGCCTTGGGGACCTAGTTCTACATATGTGGACCTGTAAGTGACATGTAACAAGCAAACTGGATGCATGGCAAAACTTTCCTCACCCTCAAAGACCTACTTCAAACGCTGCCTCCTCCGGGAAGCCTTCCACACCTCTTTCATAGGATCCCACCTATATTTCATTAAAATATCTATCCTAGGGGCCAGGGACATAGCTCAATGGCATAGTGACTACTTGGCAAGTACGAAGTCTTGAATTTGATTTCTGGTTCCGGGGGGGGGGGGGGAAACTATCCTATGTTATTTTATTGACACTTCTAGAATTCATTGATCGTGCTTACAACAGGTACATACATATCAAGCAGCAAATGGTCAGATTTTTACTTATAACATTTTATGTAAAAAAACCCCACTTAAAACATATCAGTAATATAAGCCACTTAATTTGGAAGTATGTTAAATTTTTATTTTCTCAACCCTTTTACTTCAAACAATAACAATAATGAAGACATTCATTTACCACTTCCCATGTGGCAGCTTGTGGCTCATTTAGAATGTGACCCAGGAGACTGTATGAAAAAGCAAATATGACAACAAGCAGTAAAGTCTGTGTACTGTAGACCACCATCAAATAAAAAGGAAAGAGACTGGAAGGAGGGAAGGAAGGAAGGAGGGAGGGAGGGAGGGAGAAGGGACAGAGGACCCAGGAGGAAGTGGCTGTTGTAGTAAAATGCATTGTTTGCCTTACTAGGTGATTTCCACTGGAGACTTTTGAATGACCCACAGAAGTGGTCGGAGATTATTCGGCTTTAATCAGCCCCAGGTCATATGACCACAACACCAAAGAAGTGGAGTTTTTCATTGTCTTTCTTCCCACTGGCAGAAAATTCAGATCAGAGATGGGAGAATTTCTTTAAATAACATTTGGAAGTTTTATAGGGTTTGCAACCTTGAATATCTCTATGAAAAACATTCTGTATGTAAAATATAGAAGAAAATTCATCAGTTAGCCTGTGTTTCCAATCAGCCTCAAGGGAAAGATTTCCCTGCCAATAAAATTCTAATGGACAGTGGAGAGGAAAGTAAATATATTTTCTGATTATGTCGCATGAGTCCTGCTGTAATGCCATTAGATATAATCTAGTATTATTAAGCTCTATTCCCGTGTTAAAGATGAGGAAACAAATGCATAGAGAGCTCTGGTAAATTCTGTAAAGACATAAGACAAACAGCAAGTAAATTTGGGATTCATGATATGTTTGAGCCTCACTCTGCCTCTGGTGTCTTAATATAATATTATTATACACAAATATGCTTAAAGTATTAGATTTATTGTTTATAAGTTCAGTTTTTTCTATTTCTTTAACGTCCATACTGCACCAACTTCATTTTGTTGAATCACTGAAATTTTTGGTTGCTCCTCCCTAGAGCACCATGAAGACAATCTTGCCCTCTCTAGCCAAAAAAATTGTCAGGATATTGTGGATAGAAATCTCTACTGCTTTAGAATCCACAAAATTATCTTTTCTGACTTCCATACTCCCTTTTTAGACTGGGAAAATGTTTCTCTTCATCTAATATTTTCGTCTGAATAGGCTGAGTCCAGGGATTCTTTGTATTAAGAAGTTGGATTTCCAAATTGCTCTTGAAAATAATTAACCATCTGACTTCCTCATACTGCAGAATTGCAGCTGGCACAGCATGGCAGCTACCACGATTATCAGGGACATGTAGCCTGTCCTCATCACCAGTCTCCCCAGCCCATCCCTGCTAAAACTTTATCTGCCAGGACTCTGAATGTTTGGACTTGCAAACTTTAGCTTAAGCTTCTAGGAACAGAAGCCAGGAAGGTTTTCTGGGACATTGTTGGCAAGTATCCTAATCCTCCCCAGAAAAGACTGGAGCAGAGTAAGCAAAATGCAATTCTGGGTGAAAAAAGAAAAGTAACTCAGAGCAGAAAGGAGGGGGCTTCTCGAAATAAGATTTATCTGCTAACTTTCCCTAGTACAGAAAATTTACTCCCTGTCTCTTGTACCTGAGTTTGTAGCCTGAAATACACACCTGCTTCCATGGAAACTTAATGGTTTTGTTCAACAATCTGCTTTGTGCAGAGTAGGCTTTCCATGGATATGTACTCAATCAAGTTGTTTACTGTTCTCAAGTAGGTTAGGGTAAGAATAGTTAAGATCAGCATCTGTGTTTAAATATAGGCAAGATTTTATTCTAGAATCGAGGTTGTATCAGACCATATGCACTAACAAGTTTGCCAGCTCCCATCCTTGGAATTGCAAAGTATACAAATAAGAAAACATATTTGATTGATGGCTAAGTAATTAGTTCTCTGGGCCTTCAAATATTATTAAAGAAGGAATCATTAGAAAGTTGTCACTTTATCCCAGATGTGCCATCTACACAGATAAAATCCACACCAAATAACAAAGGATTCTGAAAAGTTACCTGGATAAAATCAGTACCTTGGTATTTCCTCTGGGTAATAGTGCTCTTGACTTGTCAGTAAAAGAAGGGTTTATGCTCTTTGTCTCAATTTTCAGTGTAACTGAATACATGTATATCTGACCAGGAAAGAGTAAAGGTAATAAGGAAGTGCTGAAAACAAGGAAAGCTCTATAATGTGCAGATAGTTGAGAGAATCCATTCCACTCACAGGTAATTATAGGCTATTCCTTTAAGAATTTTCTTTAATGCTGGCTTTGCTACCAGCCTAACCTGGGTAAGCCAGGTACTGCCAGCTTTCCAAATCATTCTCCTTCCTTTTTTTAAAATTTTCCATGTGACTAAGTATTTAAAAGATTGAGTCAGTTTGAGGTTTCTATTAACAAATATTGGGCTCACTATATTTCACCTGCTGGGAAATCCATAACCTTTGATAAAAAATAGTTGGCTGGACTTAGCAACACAGGGTAGTGGGTAATGCTCATACCCACTATTCACTGATTACTTATCAAGTGCTAAACATTTTTGCAAGTCCCTTAAATAGGATCTCTTCAATTCTACAGTGATCTAGGGTTAGTGTGTGTGAGATACAAGCTTATAGATGTGGTACCACATCTTAAAAACTGAATTGCCCTGTTCCAAGTCACACAGTATTGAAATATGAGTTAAAAGTATTTCAAGTGCTTTTAATCCATTGTCTAATTCACAAAGTACCACTAAACCCAAGGTCTCACTGCCTTTAAAACATTCTAAGGAGACTAGGAGAAACTTGTGGTACTACTAAGATTTTGGACCAGGGGTAAAAAGATGCTTTGTTCCTGTACTTGTTAGAAGAAAGAAATATGTTCTAACATGCAAGATCAGGAGGATTCATAACAAAAGAAGCACTTTGATTCAGAGCAGGTCATCCCACCATACACCAGCATTAATCTGGAGCTGCTCCCATGGCTGGGGGGTGTTGTTGAGGGCTGAAAGTGCATTCGAAGTACTTTCACCTAATGCTAATTTTAAAGCACTCAATTAGCATCACCTAATTGTACTTTATGACTCCTGTACTCCATCTGTCATTTTATCATCACTGAGACATGAGAATTACTGAGGTTTTTCCAGGAAAAAATAAAGAAGAGAATATGAGATCTAAAGTTTTCCTGTCAAATTTTGGAAAATAATAGTTGGAAAATATCTCATGCAGGAAAATGACTTAGAATTATGTACATCTGAGGACATTAAGCCAGGGAATAGGGAGAGAAATTGTCACAGTGGAAAGTCAAGTGCAAGTGTTAAAATGTTTCAAAGTTTGGAGTGTCCTCAGAATAAGGGGCTAGGTTGTCTTTTCATGTGCAAATGTACATTGGGCATTCATAAATGGAGGATATTGAAAGAAGGAAGCTGGGGATTGTGGAAACTTCAGGCTAGATAAACAGGGTTTTTTTCCTTTAACAGAGGGAGTAAGACAATTCTCAAAATATCTGTAACCAGCTGTATCAGGTCAGCTGGGAGTGCTTATTAAAAATGCAGTACTTCAGTGTTCAGGATCTGAACCTCTGGAGGATGGCCCACAGAACTGAACCCTTAGGCAGAATGCCCCAACAGAACCTGACGTACAGTAAATTCAGAGTATCTCTGAAATAGAGAATACTTAGAATGTTTACTGACTGGAATGCCTTATGCCAAATCATATTAGTATTAGTAACAAGGTGTCCAAGTCCATTCTTAAAATACAAATGTAACAAAAGTTAGGGAACAGTTATTTTTCATCATTAAGGACAATTTCCCCACGAGGAGCGATACATTTACACGAGAAAACAGAAGGAAAGTTCAAGAGCAATCACAGGTAGGCAAATGTGAGAAGCCGCATCTGCGCCATGTAAGACACCACTTGCTGAGTAATCACTGCATTGTATCCAGCATTCTTATGACATTATACCTTTGATCCATTCTCAATCCCAGCTCCTTATTCAATTCTCCTTTGTTCTCCAAGACAGGTATTTGTCAAGCATTCCCATATAACAAGCACAGTACTTTATACACATGAGCTCACACAAATTTCACAACAAGATAGTTTGGTATCAGCCCAATTTTACAGGTAAAGAAATTAGGAATTAGAAAAGGTAATTCACTAGTATATTACCACACTGCTTAAGAAACTATATTCCATGGACTCAAATCTAGTTCTTCTGGATTTCTATATAAAGGTGAATTTGTTCCCAAATGTAAGTTCTTCACCTCTGTACTTCATTTCTCATCCTTAGCCATATCCCACTGCAGAAATTCCACCATCCAGAATTCTCTTTTGGGAAAAAGAGGGATGCTTCAATACAGCTTCAGAATTCTCTGTTACATGAAAATACTAATGAATAGGGCATAGCAGGTGTCAATTTTTAAAACTTACTATGGATCAGAGTAGTCAGTAGATCTAAAACTTGCTACTCGATGATGGAAAATAGTCTTCACAGGACTGACACGTCTGAGGAAGACTAGTGCCAAACAGCAAGGCTGCAATGGAGGGGTGGCAGAATAAAGTCATCCTTCCCCCAGGGAAGTTGGAAGGACCTAAATGCTCAGTGTCCAGTGAAACAGAGCTGCCTGTGGCTGAGAATGTTAGTCTGCAAATGCACACCCTGAGACCTACCTAGAGTTGGTCCCGGTTATATTAGTGCTGACCTCTAAAGCAGATCATTAAAGACTTGGGCATGAGGCCTGGCTCTGCCATATTCCGGTGGGGGGGTAATTTTGGTCCCTGCTGTCGTAATCCTTGATTAATTGTCATGTTTCTTAGGGTCTAAGGCCATTGCTAACTGTCCTAAGAGAGTCCATGGTCTCAGAATGTATAAGAAACCATCAGAATAAACGGTCCAATCTTGAGTCTGGTTCTTCAAAGATTTTCACTATGATTCTATTGATTATAAACCACATATTCTTTCAGCTTTACCTCTTATTGCTCTCTAGTCTAATCGCTCTTATATCACCTCCAGTTGCCATACCCTACACGCTGATCCAGACACTACTAGAAGTAATATATTATTTGCCATTTCATAGCCTCGTCTTTTAAACTCCATGGCGCATGGCATTACCAAAAGCAAAACAGAACAAAAAAGCCTACAAGGAGTCTCATATTTTTTCAAGTTGTTTAATTTTTATTTATAATATAGAAAACTTAACTATCTGCAAGGGCCACCATCCAATATAGCTAAGGAAAAATACAGATTATAGTATTATTATTAGAAAGAATTAACAGAACATGCAGGAAACCTCAAGCTGTAGGGTTAGATAGCCTTGTCTGAGTCTCGCTCAACTCACAAGTAAACACGCAACCTTGGCTTTAGAGTCTAGCTTGAGATTCCGCCCTGGAGCCTAATGTACCCATTGTTTAGTGTGTGATGATGAAATATGCTAATGTACAAAAATATTTATTATAAAGCCCCCCACAAAGTAAAGACTAATTAAGTGGCAGTAATGCTATTAAGAAAAATACATCAAAGGAAAATAATATTTCTCTCTTTTATCCTTCTCTGAGTGAAATGTCTCTACTTACTAGGAAGAATTACAGAATATATATGCACAACAGTCTCATTTCTCTACAATGTATTTTAATAAAATATTCAATAATAAGATGACTTATTTAAAAAAATGTTAGAATAGGAGGAAAATTGTTCTAGAAATCTCATCTAATCTTTCTCAATTTCCTCATCCATAAAAAGGAGTGAAAAAACCTATTAGCATTGTGCAAATAAATTACTTCACTTATAAAATACAGTATATATTATATAGGCTGTAAAAGTTTATGATATTTTACTATTTGAGATAGAAGTGATTGAAGGTGAAGAAAGTGTTTTTAAATATGAGAAGAAAGAGCACTTAATCACCTCATCAAAAAGTGTCATTTCTGTCTAATTTTATCCTTATGCCTGCAGGTCAATTTCCACCAACCTTTTCAACTTATCAATGACTATCATGAAGTATGAGATTAAAAATACACTAACTACTGGAAAAAAAGAAACCATTCTCATTACAGGATGTCATTTCCTTATAATATAGCTCTTCAGGTAAGTTTGGTGAAAGGGAAATCACCTGGACTGCTAAAGAATCTAGCCTGGCAGGCCCTATGTTCAGCATTCTGGAGTGGACATTTAAGGAGTGCTCATCTTCCAAAATAAGACTACAGTGCCTGAAGTGAATCATAGAAATAACATTAGAATGACATGGACTTTCGCTTGCAATTTTATGTTGGGTAAGACAGTTTGGTCTACAAGACTCTCCATAAGCACAGATTTGAAATTTAATTTATTAATTAGACTTTGTGTGCACAGTGGAACCTGACAGTGAGTATATCTATAAAGGAATGAATTTTTTCCTATGTTCTTACCAAACACACACACACACTCTCTCTTTCTCCAAAAAGACCGCTTTTCAAGTATACGTATAGTACAGGTACAATTTAATGGTGTCTTAGTAAATCTCGGGCTCACTTTGCCATGCTGATCACAATATTAAAGCCTGTACTTTAAACTCAAATATGTATATATTAAAATTTATTTATTGAAACAGGTAAAATATTTTTATACTGTCACTATTTATAGGAGGCACAATTTCCCTTGGAGAGAAAAAATATTATTAACATGAAAATTAGAAAGTATAAAGACTAGAAAAAATAGCGCAGTAGTTAAAACAGCAGGCTTTGAAATCATTCTGTCTGGGTGTGAATCATGCTCTGTGCTGCACTTGGTTGCTGTGTTAATTTGGGAAAGTCTTGTTCACATTTCAGGTCTCTCATCTTTAAATCTGCACCTACATACAATCTCCTGATGAAAGTTGAAGATGTAGTCAGTAAACCGAGCACTAACCATAAAGCATGCTACAGGCAATAATAGCACCAGTAGAATTTGCATATGCGCATGAACTCTGTGTAACCAATGTTTTAGGTTACTTCTCCTTTCCAGGGAGAACATCATACATTATTTAACTTTGCTCAATCTTGAGTTTTTAGCTAGTGTCTGTTTTAAATCTAGAGTAATTTCTTTTAGGAACAAAGGTAAAGTTAACACCCAGTGTTGGCTTGTTCAGTTTATCAGCATGTTTCCATACACAGTGTTTATTACTACAATTTCCACAGTCAAATTTCAAGTCAAAAATACTATGTCTCTCTATCTCTCTAATTTTTTCTTTGATTTTCTGCATCTCTACTCCAACGAATGATTTTTACTAAATGACCAGGAAAAAAATCAAAGAACATTTTGAAGAAGAAGAATATTTCCTGACTCTTGAACCTCACATTTTAATATTCATAAATAAAGGACTGTTAAAATACAGCTATGATCATTCCTTCACATATGGCCTATTGTTTGCAGCTGCTTTTACCCATTAAAACTACAGAGATAAGTCATTGCAACAGGATCATATCGCCCACAAAGCCTGAAATATTTAGTATTCATGCCTTTAGAAAATGTTGCTGATTCTCTGTCTATCTTAACTATTCCAAAAGAATGGAACATTATAATTCTAACAAGATCTTAGCCAGGATTCTACTAAAGAGTATACACAGATAGTCATCTTTGACTGAAAAAATACTTTCCTACACCTAGGCAACATGGAAAAAAACTAGTTCTTTTATAATTAAAAATCTTTTTAAAAGATTTTTCATCATAAAAATTTTCCCAAATTGTCTGGTAGGAGTAGTTTGACAATAATAAATTAGTGAAAACTAAATCTGCTTTTTCTATTCTAAATACTAACTGACTGGCAAATCAGAAATTCAATCTGCTGAGAACAAACCCTCTGTCTTGGGCAGTCAATGACCTGTTTAATAACTGCAGGCCTAACATGTCTTCTGGAAAGTCATGTGGGAAGTTTGTCTTGCCTTTTTGGATACTAATTAAAAACCATTGATTCAGCTTTGAGAATGCAAAGATAAGCAGGAAAGCTAGGTTATGGAACTAAAAGCACAAGAAACAAATACAGAAGGAAATGTTGAGAGATGCTATAAAAACACAAACTATAAAGTACTGTATGATTCCATGTTTTTTATGTAACTAGTGTGGTCAAATTCATGAGACAAAACAGAAAGGTGATAGCTAAGGAATAAAGACAGAGAAAAATTATTTAATAGATACATAGTTTCAGCTGTCCAAGATGGGTTCTGGGGATGATGATGGTGATGGGTGCATAACATCAATGTACTTAACGCCACTGATCTATGCATTTAAAAGCAATTAAGATGCTAACTTCTGAATTAGAAGTGTCTTGCCACAAGAGCATAATGGGAAAGATTACTAGATGGGATATATAATTCTAAACATTTCTCTAAATGGGAAGGCAAAAAAGATGACTCATCTATCAAAATAAGTGCAGTCCATTTCTCAACAGGAATACTAGAACACCAGATACTAGAAAACTATGAAGAAAAATGCACTCATATTTCCATGCTAAGGTTATTTTCAATTTATATTTATCTAATGTTTAACAGTGGTGGCTGCTATATATGTTGATCCAGTTTTATTTTTTAAAAAATTTTGTTTTAAATAAGTCATTCATTTACATGGTCTGAAAATCAGAATATCAATAAATATATATGGTAAAATACTCTTTTCCAATGCTCACTTCCATGTTGGCAGTTTGTTCCCATTGCTTTTAGGACTACCACTATCATTGGATTTTCCTGGGTAATTCCAGAGTATTTCTATGCCTACACAAACAAATATGAGTAAATACTTTTCTTTTCTTCCTCCAGTAGTTACTTCAGATGAGGTTAGTAGGCAAACTTGCCAAGATCTGATAGGAAGATTGAGACATCAGGCAGAAAAACACTGCTAGCAAGGAAAGACCCACGGCAGGAACCAGGATCCTGAGTTTAAGGATCAGAATGATAGATAAAAATAATGTACAAATATTTCAAAAAATGCTAGAAGAAAGAATTTGGAATATTTTCACCACAAAGAAATGATAAATACTTGAGCAGATAACTATTCTTATCAGTTTAAACATTCCACAAACATTGCATGAGTTCCATATATGTATGTTTTATGAGTCAGTTTTAAAAATAATAAAATAACATAATGAAGGCCAGAGTGCTTAAATATAGAGTGAATAAGGAGAGTGTAAAAAAAAATAGAGGAAGAGAGCAGTGATTTGTCCTATAGTTTCTAGTAGCTGATAGACATCCAATCCTGTCTTTAATGTGTTGGCAAGGCAGCCATTCTTACTCCATTCCATACAACCATTATGATAGTCTGATGTCAGGAAGGGCATCTCACCAACTGCTGCAAGCCACACAGTTCTTGAAGTTCTTGGGATGAAGGATCACAGGAGGATGAGAAAATAAAGAAGCAACAAAAGCTAGGGTCAAATGGTGCCCTTATTCTCCTGATGGGAGAAAAGGAACTGCACCCTCACTGTAGGGGTGTTTATTCACACATTTTAACAACTTAGTGTCATATGACACCCCATTGTCCTAGAAACCCATTGTCAGAATTTCTTGGGCTGCCCTGAGCATTCTTTGTTTTTGGAATGGCCATGCCCAAGCCCTGCATGTGTGGTCAATTTCCGACTTCAACAGCTCCAGTATATTCCCATTTTTTGTTTTGTTATAGCACAGGATGGGTGGTCAGTTGAACCTGGAGGAGCTGTGTTTGGAGAACTCTGTATATATATTTTTAACTTTTTTCATTTTAAGTGCAGTCTAAGGATTTTAAGTCTCTGCACTTTGTAGTTTAAACCCTTTACAGTTCATCAGTCCATAGCAATAGTCAGTTACCATTGTAGCCAACAATTGTCAGAAAGTGTTAGTATGATTTGAGCTTCTTTTATAGCTAACATGTACTATGACATATTATACATTTTTCAGTTATACTTTCTGTTGGATGCCCAAGACCGAGTTAAGGTGAAACATATATTAAATACAATCAATTTTCTATTATCTATCAAGGTCAGTTAAGACTTCTTAGGATTATACAGAGCACCTCTTAGCTCTTCTGTCAGTGTCAGCCATCTGGATAAATTATGGCTATTAATTGACTAAGTGGCTTTCTATGAAAGCTTGGGAGAACTTTTATCCTGGTGATTCTCCTTAGACACATTACACACTAATAATCACTATACTCAGAGTACAGGATGACATAGGAGAGGTTGTCTTATTTCCTGGGTCCCCATTGACCTTGGAGGACTAGGACCAAAATACTAGCTATTCTCTTAGCCCATCTATCTCTCTACTATTTGGTCTCTAAACCTCAGTTGCTGCATATACAAAAGAAAAGATTGATAACAGTACAATGTGGTAGTGGCAGTAAACTTAACATAACCATCTTATCTAAATATCAAGCATCTTAAAGCATAAAATGGAACCTTTAAATGTGTTAACATTTGTAAACCTATAAAGTATTAACAGTTACATATTTTATGCAGAAAATTAGAAATCAAAACCATACCTAATATTATAACATGACAATCATGATAACATTTGGTAACACATTTGAATTTGTATTTTTGACAATCATCTCTATCTGATACATAAGAAACCTTTACCTAACTTGATTATCTTTAGTGGAATGTACATCTCACAAATTTTTGCTAAAGGTAGAGGTATGAATCTGAAACAAAATCCTGTCACCATAAACAATTATATTTTGGGAAACCTGTATATCTAGAAGCATGAATACATGAATACACCATGAGGTTAATAGTAATCGTTTGTCATAGCCATATGAAAATCTTTTATCAGAGCTAGAAAATTTAATCTTTTGATGATGACCAATGTGAACATATTGCAATAATATATTTTAACAACCTTATGTGGGATGTCTCCCATGAGGCTATGGAGATCATTGGGACCTCCATCAATGAACAAGAACTAGTTAATGTTACCAGGCAGCTGCTTTCTTATTTATCAGTTGGAGTCCTTTCCAACATATGCAATTATCTTAATAATAATTTTTGGTGACTTAGGAAAAATCCAATCATAACATTTAACATATTATTTATGAACAATGAAAGATACTCAACTCATAATAGACAATATACATTATATTTACACAACCAATTTCAGCATCATTTTGACTAGCTGGGAATCCAGGTGGAAGCATGTTTTTAAATCTATGACTCAAATTAAACATTGATTAAATGATCAAAAATGCAAAAGAAAGAAAAGAGAAAAATTGTTGAGCTCAAATGAAAGGAAGGGCTGTACACAGAATGGACAAATGGGTAAACATGGACAGACAATCTGTACAGATTGGAACAGACATAGAAACAAACACATAATTTACAGTAAGTTTCCTGGGGGACTATTTATAAATTTGTATCATGCCTCTTTGCTGAACCAGCTTGTTTCTTACAACCCAGGGCTGGAACACTTGTTTACCTCCAGCACCCCATGCCCTCAGAGCATTTCTCGGGTGCTCTGTACCACTTGGGGCACTCCTGTAAGGGTGCTAAGGCTCAGTGGACTCCCAACAACCACTTGAAAGCAAACATACATAGGCAGACAAACATCTTACAAAATTAGGGTGCACTCAAATATATTTTTTTAACCAAATGGAATTACAATAATTTTTTACAAATTTAGAATTTATAACTATAAATTGACTAGTCAGAATCATTGTAGGTCAATTAGCAGAGCTCTCTTGTAAAAAGTATTTGGAAAGGACAAAGCCTTATCTTAACATGTATTTATAATTAACATGTATGTTTGTATTTTATCTTAAAAATACTATCAACTTTTGTGTCCCTCTCTTTTCATGTAACTTTCACTTTGGTTACCTCTATATACTCTTATCATCTATTTAGATCTTTGGTTTTGTTTTTTGGTTATAATCTCCTGGGCATCCTGGGTCCGTTTTTTCAATTTGCTTCAGGTCTGGTCTAGCCCCATCCTTGTCTATCAGTTTTGGCATGGTTTCTGAGATGTCACTGGTCATAGGACTGAGAATCAGTTTCTTAAAAGGTGGACTCAACTCTTTCTCTGGGTTTGGGACCATGATACAGCAGACAGCATGTTCTGGCATCTATAGATAGGCCATTTAGCATTTCTTAGTAAAATATAAGCATGCCCTTGTTTCAGATTAGCACTGGACTGGGCGCTTTTATTATCTAGCACAAAGGTCCTACCAAAGGACTCTCCTTTTAGCCTTTATTTGATTGCATTGTGTTATGGTAGTTTCATCTTTATTCGCATTGGAAAATTTTTAAAGGTATATATTGCCAAGTGAAATCTATTATGAGGTGAACTCACCCTTTTGTTTTTCAAATTTACATTGTGAGCATAATTTTAAATGTAGACCTAAGGATTATAAGGAATTTTTATGGTAAAAGCCTCATGTACAGAGAAAAAGGCTGCTTTTTGTACTTAGGCACCAAGGGGTCTTGCTGGTCCTCTTTTGCTCCCACCTTAGGCCATGGCTTTCGTCTCCCCATCTTGAGGTGGTAGGTGTGGCTGGCTGGTGTGCAGACAGGCTCCAGGGCCCTTTGGGCAGTGCCACCATCCCAGGCCACCTAGGGAAGCTCACACATGGCCAGTGTTGCCACTGGCTTATGCCAAGCCTTGGGTGCCCAGGTTGTGCTCCTACTCTGGCCTGGAGAGTCCCTTCACTCTCTTTGATCCCTCCATCTGCCCACTGCCACCTGCAGTGGCAAGCAAACACCAACTCTGTGGCCTAGGTCCCAGTTCATCAAGCCAGACTGAGCCAGGCCACCAAGGGGATGCCACCATGGGGATATCTTATGCCACTTGTAGGTATTCAGAAAGGCAAAATCCTGAAATAGTTTCAGATCTTGATGGCTAGAAGTCAAATCTAGGGATGACTCACCCCTTGAGGGAAGTCTCCTCCATGCTCTTGTGGTTGCTGTTCTAAACTGATCATAAATTTGCAACTCAAAAGCAAGTCAATTGCATGTGATAGCAAAGGCACTGTATGTATCCCTCCAGGTTAATGATTCAGCACCTCAACTAGGGTGAGAAATATTACTTACACCCTGTAGATCTGAGGCCATGCTATGGGCCAATGGAATTGGGCAGTAACTGAAGCATTTGTTCCTATGTCTAAAAACCTTTTAAATGTTTTCCCTTTAATTAGCAATTTTATCTCAGAGCAAGCCTGCTTAATCTGTTGAAACCAATAAGTATCAGAAGACCCGAAACCCTTGGATCTCCCTTCTTTATATATAGATTTTCCGATTTTTGTCCAAGCAAGAATAACCAATTGAGCAATTTGAGAATCCGGGGTGATTTGAGCAGTGTTTTCAGTAGATTGAACCATAACTTTGATTTCCCCTGTAAAATCAGCACCTATGACACCGGGCAAAACCTGGAGACCTTTTAAAGTGAAACTGCTGCAGCCTAGTAGGAGACCCACTGTTCCTTGAGGCATAGACTCCAGTAAGAATAACTTGAGGTTCCATTTTAGGAGTTAGTATGAATCTAGAGGAGGTGCTATAGACAGCTGAGTTAATTAGAAATATTAAGGGCATTCAGACAGGCCACAAAGAAACCAATGCAAAAGACCAGATATCTTGGAGAAAGACACCTCCACTTTGGCCAGATCTCAAAACAATACAAAACAAATGCAACCACATCCTTTATATAAAAATCAAGGATTGATATTCTAAATAGCTACCATCACCTTGAGAAAGCCAGAAGGAGTCACTAAGCCAGCCCCCTATGGGAAAAGGCCCTGTTCTGTATTCATGCCCAATTGCTACGTGACTATGTGACTCACTTACCCAATGATTTGACCAATTTTACCTGAGCAATTACACTCTTAATCTTATTGATTAACCATAGTTCTGTCCCGCCTATCTTGCAAGTTACCATTTCCCCCACCTTGGACTCAACTCACCTCATGGTTTTTGCTCTATAAAAATTCCTAGAGAAGGTGAGGTCCTGGGCAATCCACTCAGAATCCCTTCTGTCTCTCTTGGGCAGAAGCTTTGTTTCTCTCTTAATAAATATTCTACTCTTAACCTCCATTGTTCCTAAAATTTGTTTGATTTTAGAGGACACAAACTCACACGAGACATTTAGTAAGTTGAGAGTTTCTTTCCCCTGTGTCAGAGGGACTCAGGTCTAAGCCTCTGCTGTCTTTTGTTGCTCACCAGAGGTCAGAAATTTGCTTGGTAGTGTAGAGCAGGGGAGGAAAGTGCTCCCATTGTTTGGCGGGGCCGAGGCAGGGCTCCATAGAGGTTTCCCAGAATGGGCCAGATTTCCACATTTTTGGACTTACATTAATTTCCCCAGTGATATCCTTCTTGTCACTCTGTACAGACACTGGAAAGTTTTGCTGAAGAGACAGACAGTCCTCGACACATGGAGCAGAACAGTTTTTGGCAAAATACCTCCTGTTCCCTCAATGAAAACAAGAAGCTTTGTGTGTTTTTCTTTCCTTTAGGCTGTGAACTGGTGACCTGAGTGATTATAATTTGTCTTCAATTATTGGGAATTCAAAGTTCAGTAACCAGGTAGATATGTTGAAAACCCTCCATGTATTCTTCTGCCTGTCTGGCTTCTCTTAGTGTCAGTTGCAAGGGAGACAGAGAAACCAGCTCTACTCCCTTAAAGGCAGAAGTTCGAACCCGTGACACAGCAAGATATGTCTGAGCTGAAAAGGTGTGGTTTGCTCCTTGTGGCTCTGTTAAAAATATCAGGTGTTGTAAAACAGAATTTGCAGCAAATCTCTCCTCTTTGGGACAACTATTATTCCCCACCTCTCCTTTCTTATCTAACTGAGCAAAGCTAGAGGGATTAACCCTATTCTGCCATCCTTTATTTGTTCAGGACTTGACTTTTAAAATATTGCTCTGAGCCAATTCCCTTGTGGCTATTGTCTCAACAAGCTTATAATCATTAAGATACTTCCTAATCAAAATCCACAAAAGAAAAGTAGATGCTGGAATCAAGTATCCATGTACATTTGTGATTCTTTAGAATTTTCTTGTCCCATAATTATGCCATTAATGAAATCAATATACTTCTTTATTTTCTGGGGAAGGGGGTTCTCACAAGCCCCTTTATAATTGTGACCTGGAGAATAAGGGTTTATTCAATGCCCCAATCTTTACAGCTGACGAGGCCAGTATCAATACAATCAGTGATGAGTATTAACCATGACCATTACCAATTCATTTCTCCCTACTGTTGTGTACACATGCAATGTGTCCCCTCACCCTCTAGTCTCCTACCCAGTCACTGGTCAGGTACCATGTACACAACCCGCATGGCTCTTGAGGTTCTTGGGGTGAAGGACTACAGAGAGGATGAGAAAATAAAGACGAGACAACCTGGGGTCAGATGGAGCTCTTACTTTCCCGATGGGAGGAAAGGAAATGGCCCCTCAATAAAAGGTTTATTTATACCTTTTAGCCACTTAATGTCACATGACACTCCATTGTCCTGAACTCACTGTTCAGATTGTCTTGGGGCTGGGTGTTCTCCGGGCTGAAGCAGCCTCTTCGCCTGGCTCACTCTGGCTACTGCTTGTTCTTGGGATGGCCATGCGCCAGGCTTGTATGTGTGGTCAATTTCCAGCTTCCGTGCTCCCAACAACCAACCACCACTTATTCCAGGAAACGGTCACCTCTGGGAAACCTCAGATCTAAGTTGGGACACTCTTCACTTTTGAAGTTTTGCCTGGCTGCTCATTCCTCCTGGAAGCCAACTGTGCAATACTAACTTTGCCTGAGACCAAGTGGAAAATTGCCCTGTTTCCTAAAATTGTGCTATGATAGAATGCTCCCCATCAGGTAGCGTGTTTCCTTTTATTAGTCTATAAAATGTACTCTTGTTTCCACAGCCTTAGAACTCCTACTAAAAGTGGTGACAGATAGATTTCATTACCTACTTTGTGAATACACAACCTTAGTTGATGTTTGTCTTTGACCGAGTTTTGTGTCTGGCAGTATGGCACAGTCACATTTCTGATAGTCTTAGGGACTACCGCAGGGCCCTTTCCGGGCTGTGTCCAGCCTTTGCTTCGGCTGCCTGTGTGCACATCCTCCCTCCGCCGTGCCTTGCCGCCACCCTTCTGGTTTGGACCCAGCCAAGCATGCACTGAAACTTCTGAAACTTTGCCCAAAACAAACTGTCCTTCTGTAAATTGTGTCTGTCTCAGCAAAAGAAAGCAGACCAATATATGCATAGATAAACCCATGAAACTTCCAATACTTTACCTACACAGCTTTCTGACAGAATTTCCATCAAATAATTTTATGACTCAGCATACATATTTTGAGAAGTTATGATTTCTTTTAATAATAATATAAGTATATTTTAAATGATTTAATCATTATTAAAAATCAGACACATTATATACTCAGTGTATTTCTTTAAATTATTGTGAAGGATTAAAACAATGATAATATACAGCATATAATATCACCCAAATTATATGTTTCTGCAATTGATTTTCAGATTCTCTATTATCATTACTGTTGTAAACCATCTTCATCACCCATAATTTTTCTTGCTTGTAAGTTCTTATAAGGCAGTAATGTTGAAATGATGAGACTCTTCAAATTTTTAATTTTCTTAAAAGTTTTTAAAAAGTCAGGCATGGTAATGCACATCTGTAATCCCAGCACAGTAAAGCAGAAAAACTGACATTTGAGGCCAGCCTGAGCTACATACCAAAAGTCTGTATCAAAAAAAAAAAAAAAAAAAAAAAAAAAGTTTAAAGAAAGCAATGCATAATGACAAAAATTTAAAACAACATGAAAACAGAATATGAAATTTGTTCTTGTCCCCACCAGGTTTACTCCTCTGAAGTAACTGGGATGTGATTAGTGTATGTGCATATTTATGTGTGTGCTTAGCAAAGTTGGGAATTAAGCTTTGAGAGAAGTTTTACTCAGGTGCAAATTAAGAGGGGACACAGTACACACAAGATTTCTCTCACTTCGGATGCCAATGTCAAGGAAATACCAAACATGGAACTTTTCCTCATGGATTCGGAAGATACTACTTGCTTTCCCAGCATAGATATGTGAATATATGGAGTATTTCCATCCAGGGAAATTGACCCATGCCTCATTGTTCAGTTTTTGTTGGACTCACACACACACACTCAGCTGGTGCACTCGACGCCCACGTGACTGCGCTGTTTCCAGGTTCCCGGCACAGCCTAGCACAGAGCCCCTGCCCTGAGTAGTACAGTGGGTTTTTAAGGTAGGAGGCCCTTGTCATACATGACTTTGTTAGACCATTTTGTGATCCAAGGCCTAGACTAACAATTTCCTATCAGGCCTGACGTTAGAGTCACTTCCTAAAAACCACGGTCAAATGCCAAATATTTTGCAGAAGAAAGATTAGATTCTTTGCTGAGCATCCTTCTAAGGGAAGGAAATATTAGGGAAGTAAAAGCATTCCTACTGATTATCTTCAACTGATTTCAGACATTGTTCGATGATATCTTTTAGAGGAGAGAAAATGTACCTGTTTTTACCACCATGCAGTATATTAGTGGTGATGAGAGAATGAAGACTGTTTATTTTTTGTTTGCCATTATAGATCTATGTTTCCTTTTTTTATCTTGCTCTGCCTTCATTATTCCACTACTGTTAGATCTATTTATTAAAATTTCATTCCAAGTTAGGAATATCCTTTACAAATACCCACAGAGGTAGGCAAATGCCAGACTTTTATCTTAGCCAAAAGGCTGAGAAGTGATAGAGAGGTAGACAAATAAACAAACTTCCTCTTTGACATTGGTTCAATGTTAATATACTTCATTCAAAGATATTCTGCATTAGTTACCCCTTTTCCTCTGAAATGTGTAGACCAATCTACAAATCTTTTACTTCCCCATTTTTGATGAAACATACAGAGAAATAGCTCTCTCAACAGTTAAATCAAAAATTTTGGCAATTCGTACCTTGCTCCTGATTTTCAGGCTCAGGGTCAATCAAGTAAGCAATCCACAGGGGTAGTCTCCTAAAGTACATCTCATCTGAAGAGACAGTGCTCCTTCAGCTCCAGCAGATGTTTACACACTGAGAATAATTTATAAACAATCTGAAATTGCCTCATTCTTTCTTTTATTCAGGTAAAATTAACCATTTTAAAATGCACAATTCAGTAGCATTTAGAAAATCAATGATATTGCGCAGGCACTACTTATATTTAGTTCCAAAACATTTTCATTTCTCCAAAAGAAAACTTAGTAGCCATTAAGCAGTTACTCTCTGTTTCTACCTCTGACAAACACTCTGAAACCACAAAATTATTTTCTGTTTCTGTGAATTTACCCACTAATATATTTTACACAAATAAAATAACACCAATGAGTGATCTTTTGTGTCTGGCTCCAGAAATCACTTAGTTTTAGGTCTGGTCCCAATGCTCAAATACTTAACAATCCCAGGCTAAGCAGACATATTTAAGTTGGATGTGGCCCTCTGACTATTCATTAACAGCCTCTGTCCTGATCCAAGAAGTAGTTAGATAGACACAGCTAGAAGTTTAGTAAAGAGGAAGAAATATAATGAAGAAGTTCTCTAGAGAATCAGTGAGTTGAAATAGAGCATCATTGATCTGTAAGTCCAGGCAAGAACACACATCCTATGGGGAAAACACCCCAGAAACAAAGTTAAGGTAGGCAAGACAAGTCCAATACTTTAGAATGGAGAAAAAACAAAGAAATGTGCTCTGATAAAATAAATCAAGTACCCTCCAGACTCAAAGAAAGCATAGAGCAAAAAAAGGAAAATTGTGAGGTTAAAGAGAAATATTAGAAATGGTATTAACTGAAGCTCAACTTGAAGCATAGTTTTGCTTTGATAGTTCCTTTTTTTGTCCATCTCCATCAGAAAGATGAGTATAATTACCCATTGTACTGTGTAGTTGTTAGAATTGCAGATATTTATCTTAATTATTCTTGTTGCTAAGACAAAATATCTGACACCCAGTTAGAAGAGGAAAATTTTGTTGTAGCTTACAGTTTGTAGAAGTTTCAGTTCTTGGTTTGCTGGCCCCCAGGCAGGGTAGCAAGGCAGAGGGGCATCACAAGGAGAAATAGTTCATGCCAAGCAGAAAGCAGCAAAAGCAGCAATCAGCAAGTGACAAAAAGCAACAAAGCAGCCCTCTCTCTGTTCCTAATATTCTATCAAGGCTACCTGCCCTTTGGGTAGGTAGCACTGACATCCAGGGTGAATGATGCACCTTTAATCCTAGCTAGTGGTGATAGCACCACGATCAATTCCAGCATCACATACCTAATGACAGGGTCACACACTCTAGATCCAAGTACCTCCGAAAAGCTGCACCTATGACCACATGAGGCTTTGGGGAGACATGCAGATATAAGCCATAACAATGTTGTTTATAACATATCTCACAATAGCCTGAAAATGATTAAGTAGAAGTTATAGAAATGAGATCACTATCAACAGAGTTTAAGTCACTCCTCATCTTAGGTTAGACATTTGATTGCTGAGCTATAGCTCCTGCAGGGTGAGATGGAACATCATAGAGAGGGAAGGCAGATTTTCAAAGGGCTTAGTGGGTCCAGATCATCAAACGCACATTCCCACTAGTGTAGAGGGATAGTTGTGGGCTCTAAATTCATTCTACAGTAATTTCTTTCCCTGAAAAGGATGGCAGATGGAAAGGCCACCCCTTGCAATCTTTCATAGTTGTGGAAATGTCAATTATTAGAGGGATTATGCTTGTGGATAGCACACTGCCAACTGGACAGATCTCAAATTTAGAAAGACAATTTCTGTATTAGACTAAACAGCTCAAATTTTTGTGCCTCTTCCAAGAAGTCCTCTCTGCCAAGCAGAATGTGAAGATTCAAGGTTATTTGTTGGTTTAACAAAACTTACATTTTTTTCAAGTATTTTAGTAGTTTTTCTTGAGTTCAGAGTAATACAAAATTAAGTCAACACTTTCATGATACAACATATTTTGATCTATTTAAACTCAGTTTCACATTATAAAGAGATTTAAGTGCCTAACACAAATCTTAACTGTAACATAATCTTAAATGTACATGTTTTGAAAACCACTGAGCTATGCTTGCTGTGGACTTAAAGGACAAGACTGTTTTCTACTTGTGAGATTTTTTCTGAATAGCTCAGTGTAAGCAAATGACCAAACCCTTGGATGTTTTCAAGAAATTTAGTTTTTCTAAGTAACCCACTTGAGTTAGTAAAGAGAAAGGTTTCTTCTTCGCATAGTTTTAATTCAATATACTAAAGAAAGTCAAGTTTGAACCTCAGTTTTCTCTCATAAAATGGAATTCATGTGTTTGCCACATGAAGCCCACACCCTGGGTTTCCCCGTTACCCTTGACTTGGCAGCAGCAGGCATGATGCCCACAGGAAAGATACGACAACTCCTGGACAGTACTCGATGAACACATTTTAGCAGGTAGGTGAGATGTGAGTTGTGAAATGGGTGCATAAGACGAAAGGCGAGCCAGGTTCTGAGAGGTCAGTTTTTTATAAGATAAAAGGCGACTTGCAAAAGATTATGGGAAGTGAGTCCCCAGTTTGTGATTGATTCACTGATTGAATATTTGATTGATCTAGAATGTATCAGGTGAACAGGGAACAGGAACCATTTAAAAGAGTATTCCTGAAAAATATAGTAGTGTCTCCTTGGGATAAACAGATAGCTTGAGATCAAAAATACATTTTATATTAAAGTTCTTAGCTGTGTACTCTGTAACTGATGCTGAATTTTCCACTTATGGAAGTGGTATATATTTACATATGTATTGTTTTACATATGCTCAATTAATAAACAGTTTAACTAAAAAACAAATAATGGTAAGGTTTAATATAACATGCCAGAAATTATGAAGATTGTATAAGAATTACTGGTTTGTGGATTATATATATAAATTTGTTAAGCACATCCAATCCTAAAAAGCACTTACCGTGTGAATCAACATTTTGAGGCTATCAGATAGTGACCCGTTAGAACACCTGGGTTGCTTTGTGAGATGCGAGTCTAGATTATTTTTTTGTCTTGGTGTGTTTTTAGCTTCAAGTCCTATAAATATAGACCAACAGAAAAAAAAAACAGAAAAAATTATCATTTCTGCAATATCCAGGGTAAAAATCAATAATATGGAGAACCAGAAAATATCGGTATAGCAGTGAGATTTTGAATATTATCTAGAGACAGTTTATACAGGAAGTCAGTTGCCACGTGAAAAACAGATATTTTGGTATATAATTGGCCCTTTTGCATGTTATAAACTGAGAGTCGTATGCAGTGTAATACAAAGTATTTCCTAACCAAATGCTGTTTAATGTAAGTAGACCTTAAATCAAAACTGAATTCACCTGATAGATCTGAAACAATGCGTAGAATGGCTTTAAAGATGGCTGGACTGAGAGCATTGATAAGAAACCAAACATGAATACCGTGGACATGGGCCTGAGCGCTTCGTGGGTAAGGCCAGAGCTGGACAGCACACTCTGGTCTGTGCTTCCTAACAGCTGAAATTAATACAGTTACATAATTAATTACAACAGAGATGGGCCAGCAAGGCCCTTAGGTCAAATGCTGTGTGTCACCTGGTTTTGTAAAATGTCACTAGAACACAGCTGGGTTCATTTATTTCCACATTGTCTGTAGGTGCAGAACTGACTATGTGAAACAGCAGGAGATATCCTTTATTGATCCTTTAGTGAGAGTTTGCGTTCCCCTGAGACTAGTGATTGATGAGATGCACATTAATGGTAGAATATACCATTTAACAATGGTATATTTTAAGCAAAGTAGAAAATACTTACTCTCTGGCCTTTTCCAAAAAATGTCTGCCAATTCTTGAATTACTTTACAGTATCCGAAAAGTTTTTATTGATTCAAAAGAAACATAACTTTTTTAGCCATTAAAGTCATCGACCTTGATTTAGATGTATATAAATATTGATATATTTTGCCATTAAATATTTATGTTCATATTTCTATATTGATGGGCTAACAGAAATAGGTTAAATTGTAAGTTTTGGCTTATCAAATCTCATCTGTAATATAAATTACTGGTATATTCCACACCTCTTGTCTCTGGATTTTAAACAAACTCATTACCTTACAGTTATCCCTTCTGTAAGATTTTTAGGTATATTCTACCATTTAACATCCATCTCATCAATCACTAACCTCAGGGGAAAGCAAACTATCAATAAAGGATATTTCCTGCTCAATTTTAAGATCAATAGTAGAGAAGAATGTCAATAAAGCTTCTTCAAAAATACTTCTGTCTACTTGGATTTTAGAGACAGCAGGAAAAAAAAAAGTGCTGGAAACCTAAAGTGGTGAGGTGTGTCTGCAATCTCAGCACTCTGAAATAAAAATTTAGAGGACTGGGGATATAAGTCAGTATGAAGGCCCTGGGTTCAATCACCAATGTGGAAATAGAAAAAGCAAAAGAGGATGCTGGGGGGAGGGAGGTGAGGAGGAAGGGAGGAGAAGGACCAACTAAAGCAAAGAAGGGAAGGCAGTCTAGCTGTGCACAGGTGCTGACTGACCTCGGCAAGGCTTCTCAGGTTTAAAGGTGAAGCGACATCACTACTGCTATCCCTGTGACCCACAAGTGGACTCAATAATCAGTTTACCCCACCCAGGGAGAAGGTAGGTGGTTAAGTCCAGCAATGGCTGTGCCCAGAGAGTTGCCTCGAACTTAGGCTGAGATTCTAGAGCTGCCGTTCTACTCCCTGGGTGAAGATCCTCCTTAGGTTCTGTAGAATTCTCCATATTTTCCTAATTACTTTAATTTATCAAGAAAGTGTCTTTTCAAGTACTTATGGATAGCCATTATACCAGCTCAAAATTCCTTTCTTCAAGGGAATTTCCTTTATTTATAATTTTAAAGAGAAGAAAACAATAAAAACAGTGACACAGAATTTTAAAACAGGATAGTAGGAAATCGACAATGGTTAATATATTGCATATTGCTGTCTTCAAAATAGTTGCTCAGATTACTAGATAAAGGTATGCAAAACTGGGCAAATAATATAAGCACAAACCATTCTTTTCAATAAGCTAATAAAAACTGGTAGTATAATTATCTTAGCTATCTGGTGTATGTATACGTACATATTTGTTCTCTTCCCTTCCTTTTCTCCTTTCCTGCATCCCATTTGTTCTTTTCTTTTGAGCAGTTTCTTTCCCTTTCATAATATCTATTGTACATTTTGGATCTTATTTACACTTTCAGTTTCTTGCATTAGAGAGACAATATGATGTATACACATGCAAGCCTGATTTATTTCACTTATGAGAATGGTTTCTAGTTGTATCCATTTACCTATAGAAGCCTCGAGTTTATCCTCTTATGGCTTAGTAGTCTTTAATAAGACAGTATCCCAGTTGTTGATTCTTTTAAGTACTTCCCATGTAGTTCGCATTTTGTTCATAAAAAAAGTACATCTTTTTTATCCATTCCACAGTCGATGGGCATTTGAGTTGTTTCCAACATTTAGCTATTACAAATTGTGCTGCTGTAAACATGGGAGCACATGTATCTCTGTGATATGATTTTTTAAAAATTTATTGAAAGAGAAACAAAAGCATGTAAAGGGTAGAGGTAATACAGAATTCCAAAAAAAAGATAAACAATAAGAAATCACTAGTTAATAAATTACATATTGTACTCTTAGAAATAGTTGTTCAAGTTACAAAATTAAAGCATACAAAGTAGATAGTTAAACAGTGAGAGTGTAAACAGCTATGAATGCATAAATCTCTGCATATATTTCTATACTTTCTGTATTAGAGGGAAAAATAAAACTTAGCAAGACAAAACAAAACAAATTCCTATAAAAACTTTGTCAAATATAAGAAACCAAAAAGTCATATAAAACCACAGTACAAGGTGATCTACAATGATTGCTGTGTTGTTTCTTTGATATGATATTTTTAATTCTTCTAAGAAAATATCTAGATGGGAAATAGCTGAGACAAACGAGATCTCTAATCCTAACTTTTGATGACTCTCCACACTGATTTTCATTCTGGTGGTACCAGTTTACACTCCCACCAAAAGCAGGAAAATGTTCCTTTTTCTGTATAACCCTGCCAGCATTTCTTAATGGTTGATTTCTTGAAAACAGCCATTCTTTCTAGAGTGAGATGGAATCTCAGTGTTATTTTAATTTTCATTTCTCAAATGACCAGTGATGTTGAATGTTTTTTCATCTATTTATTTGCCATTTGTATTTCTTCATATGAGAAGTGTGTATTCATCTCAGATGCCCACTTTTGGTTTGAGTCTTTGAATTTGAGGGATCTGACTTTTTTCAATTCTTTATGTGTTCTAGATAGAAGTCTTTTATCTGAGGAAAAACTGGCTATAATTTTTTCCCACACTGTGGGTTTTCTTTTCACTCTGTTGGTGATTTCTTTTTTATGTGAAAAATCTCTTTAATAAGATGAGATCCCAGTTGTTGATTCTTTCAAGTACTTCCCCTGCAGTTTGTTTTTTGTCCATGAACTCTCTGCTTATCCCTGTATCTTCAAGATTTCTACCTAATTTCTTTTCCAGTAGATTTAGTGTTTCTGTTTAATATTTATAGCATTAATTCATTTTTTGTTTTAAAAAAGAAAAAAGCATAAAATGATACAGAATTTCAAAAAAATTAAGAAATCACTAGTTGATATATTGCATATTGTTTTCTTAGAAGTAGTTGTTCAAGTTACAAAATTAAAGCATAAAAAATTAACATACAATCAAACAATTCTGTTTGATGAACTAACAAAAACAATACTATGGTTATCTATCTTGCACACTTAAACATACATACAGTTATATGTGTATACTTACAAGTTGTTCTTTCCTTTCAAGCACTTTCTTTTCTTTTCATTATTATAACATCTATTATACATTTGAATCTTATTACTCTTTCAGTTTATTATTATTATTAATTTTTACACTAGAGAGACAATACAGTATTTACAAATGTGAGTCTGATTTATTTCACTTATGAGGATAGTCTCGAGTTGCCTCCATTTACCTATAAAAGCATCAAGATCATCCTTTTTATAGCTGAGTAATAGTCCCTTTTATAAAAATATCACATCTTTTTCATTCATGCTGTGGTTGATGGGCATTTTGATTATTTCCAAGATTTAACTACAAATTGTGCTGCTATAAACATGGGTGCACATATATCACTGTGATATGACCTTTTCAGGTTTTCTGGGAAAACCTGAAAACCCAGGAGTGGAATAGCTGGATTGAATGTAACTTCCAATCCTAGTTTTTTGAGTAATCTCCATACTGATTTCCACAGTGGCTGCAACAGTCTACACTACCACCAACAGTGGAGCAGTGTTCTTTTTCTCCCACAGCCCCACCAAATTTGTTATCAGTTGATTTCTTGATGGCAGCTATTCTTTGCGGACTGAGGTGAAATCTCAATGCTGTTTAATTTGCATTTCTCAAGTGACCAGTGATGGTGAACATTTTTTATGTACTTATTTGCCATTTGTATATCTTCATCAGAGAAATGTATATTCATCTCAGATGCCCATCTTTGGAGAGGGTCTTTGGATTTGGGAGGCTTGATGTTTTTCAATTCTTTTTATGTTCTGGACCTAAGTCCTTTGCTGAGGGATTACGAGCTAAAATTCCTTCCCATTCTGTAGGTTTTCTTTTCACTTTGTTAGTGATTTATTTTGAAGTACAAAAACTTTTTAATAAGACAACATCCCAGTTGTTGATTCTTTTAAGTACTTCCCATATAGTTTGCATTTTGTTCATGAATTTTTTGCCTACCCCTGTGTCTTAAAGATGTCTACTTACCTTGTATTCCAGTAGATTTAGTGTTTCTGTTTTAATATTTAGATCTTTGAACCATTTTGACTTTAGCACATGGTGATACAGATGGGTCTAGTTTCAATCTTTGGCATGTGGAGAGCCAATTTTTCCAAGAACATTTATTAAAGAGGCTATCCTTCCAGTGAACATGTTTAGCCCCTTTGTCAAATATCAGGGGTCTGAGTGTCTTTGTAGTTGTGCTTGCATCTTCAAATCTGTTCCATTGATCCTCATGTCTATCTCTTTGCCAGTGTCATGCTGATTTTATCACAGTAGCTTTGTAGCATAGCTTCAGGTCAGAAATTGAGATGCCTCCTGTCTTGCCTTTATTGCCCAGAATTGCCTTTGCTTTCTAGCTTTCTTCTGTTTCCAAATAAATTTTAGGAATGTTTTCTCTAGATCTGTGAGGTATGTTAATGGTATTTTGATTGGGATTGCATTAAATCTGTATAACAGTTTTGGGAGTATGACCATTTTCACAATGTTGCTTCTTCCTAACCAAGAGCAAGGGATACCTTTCAATTTTCTAATATCCTCTTCAATCTCCTTTTTTAGAGTAATATAATTTTCAGCATATAGGTCTTTTACATTCTTAGTTAGATTGATTCCTAGGTATTCCATTTTTTGAATGCAGTTATGAAAGATGGTATTTCCATAATTTTTCTCTCAGTGAGTTTATTGTTTGTATACAGGAAAGCCATTGATTTTTTAGTGTTGACTTTGTATCCACCTACACTGCTGAATTTGTTTGTTACCTCTAGTAGTCTTTTTATGGAGTTTTTGAGGTTTTTCTATGTAGAGTATCATATAATCTGCAAATAGTGATAATTTAATTTCTTTCTTTCCTATTCTTATTCCTTTTATTTCTCCCTCTTGTCTGATTGGTCTGGCTAATGTTTCCAGAACTATATTGAATAGGAGTGGTGATATTGGAAATCCTTGTCTTGTTTCTGATTTTAGAGTGAAAGCTTTCAGTTTTTGTCCATTTAGTATAATGTTGCCTGTTGGTTTGACATAGATGGCCTGTAAGAGATTGAGGTAGATACCATGTATTCCAAGTTTCTGTAGAGTTTTTATAATGAACAAATGTTGAACTTTAGCAAAAGCTTTTTCTGTGTCTATTGAAATGATCATACGATTTTGTCTTTAGATCTGTTGATGTGGTATATTGCGTTTATTGGTTTACAAATGTTAAACAATCCCTTCATTTCTGGGATAAATCCCCCTTGGTCGTGATGTATAATAGTCTTGATGATTTGCTGCATTCTATTGGACCATATTTTGAGAATCTTTGCATCAGTGTTCATTAGTGAGATTGGCCTATAGTTCTCCTTTGGTTTGGTCTTTCTCTGGTTTTGGTATCAGAGTAACACTTGCCTCCAGGAATGAGTTAGGGAGGATTGCTTCCCTTTCAACTTCTTTGAAGAGTTTGAGGAGTATTGGCATTAAATCTTCTCTAAATTTCTTGTAGAACTCAACCATGAATCCATCAGGACCTGGGCTTTTCTTTGTTGGTAAGTTTTTAATCACACTGTCAATTTCAGTAGCTGATATTGGGCTATTCAAAATTTTTATGTCTTCTTGATTGAGCTTTGGTAGTTCATACATTTCTAGAAATCTGTCCATTTCCTCTGTGTTTTCTACCCTATATGAGTAAAGTTTTTCAAAGTAGATACTCATGATCTTTGGAATTTCCATGGGATCTGTATTAATTTCTCTCTTTACAGTCTTTATTGCATGAATTTGAGTTTTTTCTTTGTTTCTTGATAAGGTTGGCTAGAGGTTTATCAATTTTGTTTATTCTCTCAAAAAGCCAGCTCTTTGATTCATTAATTCCTTGTATTTTTTTTAGTCTCAATTGCATTAATTTCTGCTCTGATCTTTTCCTCTCTTTTATGAGTTTTGGGTTTGATTTGCTCTTCTTTTTCTAGAAAGCTTGAGATGTAGCATTGGTTTGTTTATTTGTGCTTGTTTTGTTTTCTTGATGTGACAATTTATTTCTACATATTTCCCTCCTAGGACCACTTTCTTGTGTCCCACAGGTTTAGATATGTTGTATCTGCATTTTCATTGAATTGCAAGTATTGCTTAATTTCTTTTATAATTTCACCTGTAACCAATTGATTGTTCAGGAGATTGTTATTTAATTTCCATGTATTTGTGCAGGTTTTGCAATTTCTTTTGCCATTAATATCCAATTTAAGTGCAGTATGGTTTGATAATATGCATGGGACAATTGCAATTCCTTTACATTTACTTAAGAATGTTTTATGGTATAATATACCTGGTCTACTTTGGAGAATGTCCCATACGCTGCTGAGAAGAATGTGTATTCTGATGTGGTTGGTTGAAACACTTTGTACACATCTATTAAGTCCATTTGCTCACAGGTTTGAGCCAGTTCTATTATTTCTTTGCTGACTTTTCCCAGTTGATCTATCTTTTTGTGACAATGGGGTATTAAGATCCCCTATTACAATTGTGTTGTTGCTTATTTTTATATGTCTATTAGTATTTATCTTATATAGTTGTGTGCTCCTGTATTTGGTGCATATTTGTTTGTGATTGTTAGCTCTTCTTTAATTATTCCCCTGACAAGTATGTGGTGACCTTCTTTATTTCCTTTGATCATTTTTGGTTTGAAGTTCACATTGTCTGCAAACAGAATAGTTATCCCTGATTTTTTCTGTGTTCCTGTTGCATAGAATATTGTTTTCCACCTTTTGACTTTTAGTCTGTGAGTTTCCTTTTGAGTTAGATGTGTTTCTTGTATACAACATATTGTTGGATCCTGTTTCTTGATCCATTCTGTCAATCTGTTTATTTAATTGGTGAATTGAAGCCATTTGCATTGATGGATATAGCTGATATGTACTGGCTCAACTTTGTCATGTTATTTTCCTACTGTTGGTTTTCTGCTTTTCCCCCTTGTTTAATTGCTCGCCCTGTCTGGTGGTTTCCTTTTTTCTTTTTATTATTTATTTATTGATTTATTTTGTACCAGGGATCAAACTCACAACCTTGTGCTTGCCAGGCAGGCTCTTATGCCACTGAGCTAAATCCCAGCATCTGGTGGTTTGTTTCTGTTGCTGTTCTGAAAATTATAGTCATTTTTATCTCTGTCCAGTATGCCCCTCAGTACTTTTTCTAAAAAGGGTTGGTTTTGTGGACATGAATTTCTTCAGTTGTACTTTGTCATGGAAGGATCTTATTTCTCCATTAAATTTCAAAGAAAGTTTAGCAGGGGACATCAATCTGGAAAATTGTTTTCTTTGAGGGTTTGAAATACTTCACTCCAAGCTTGTGTTAACTTGAAGGTTTGTGCTAAAAAGTCTTCTATGATTCTAATGGGCTCTCCTTGATAGGTGAGTTGTATTTTTTCTCTAACAGCTTTTAGTATTCTGTTTTTATGCTGTATGTCTGGGATCTTTATTATATGTCTGGGTATAGATTTATGTTTGTATGACTGTATATATGTCTCACTTAACTGTATATCAGTTTCTTTCCCCATGTTTGGAAATTTTTCTGCTATTACTTCTGTGACTAGTTTACCGATATCATTCAAATTGACTCCTACATCTTCATTGATGCCATTAGTCCTTTATTGTTTCTCTTTGCATCAACTTGAAGCTGTTGAATTGTCATTTCATGCTGTCTTGTTATTTTTTAATTTTTATTTAAAGAGAAAAAAAGCAAAACAGAAAAAGGGGTAGAAACAATACAGAATTTCAGAAAAAAAAAGAAGCAAGAAATCACTAGTTGATAAATTACATATTGCCTTCTTAGACCTAGTGGTTAAAGTTACAAAATTAAAGAATACAAAGTGTACATTCAAACAGTGAGACAGCAAAGAAGTTCAATGATCCAGTAACAACTTAGCAACACGGTTATCAACCCTACACATTTAAACATACATGTAGCCATATCCTCTAGAGCACTTTCTTTTCTTCTTTTTCCTTTTTAAGTCCATTATCTACTTAGTTATATCCTGTTTCAGGTTGCTCAGTACCTTACTGACTTGCTTTGTTGTTGTTATATACTTTTAATCACCTTATATAATTCCGTTGTATTGTTTTTGAGTGTCTCCTCATCCATGATCCATGGATTAGCTTTGGTGGAGTTGGGAGATTTTTGGAGGTATTTTGTTACTTTCTAATCTACTTTTTTTTTGAAGGTAGCAAAATACAGCAGAACAAGACAGCACAAACCCATGCCACCACACTGCAATAAAACTACCACAGAACAGCAGAGCAGGTCACCAGGACACAAGCAATGGGCTCAATAGTACAGCCCATTTTGTTCACATTAGCTGTTCTTTGAATCAAGTAGAGGAATATGGAAGGAAATATATAACTTTTAAAAATAGAATATTGATTAAAGCAGTAGCATTAATCAAAACTGATCAAAACAGTGATAAAAATACTTGCCTTCAAAGAGATGGTAGAAGGAAATCCCCCTTACTTGCCATGCTGTATGCATTCATCCTCCAGAAAGATACTCAGACCGCTGGTGCCGACTTGCTAACGGGTGGGGGGAGGATCAATGTCTGATTCTTAGCCTGCGCACCGGCAGGGTCCCAGCTGCTTACCAGGGCGGCCAGTAGGCTGCCTGTTCTCCCAGCACCCAAAGTTCCAACATGATGCAGAGTTTAGGAGTCGCTGATAGTTCTCCCCTGGCATGCCAGTGGCTTGCCAGGCTACCAGCTGCTCACTAGGGCGATGAGTAGGCCACCCGTTCTCCAGCGCCCAAAGTTCCAAAATGATCTCTTGTTATTTTTAAAAGTTCTCTCCTTTCATGATTGTTAGTTGCAATCCTGCCCTCAAGATCTGAAATTCTATCCTCAGCTTCATTTAAATGGTTTTGTCAGCTTTTGTTAAAATTTTTAATTTCTTAGATATTCCTTTGAATTTATTTCATGAATTCTACTTCTTTTGCACATTGTTCATTCAAGGTTTCCATCATTTCCCCATGCTCCTGTACTTTTTTAAATCTATGTCTTCTCCAGCTATGTTGAGCAGCTCCTTTATTAATGTGTCATTTCTGTCTTTACATGAGAGACTTTTTCTAATCTGATTTCCTCTATAGCCTCATAGATTTCTTTCTTTATTAAGTTTGATCCATTTTTTACTTAAATGCATGGTGATAGGCATAAGTCTAGTTTTAGTCTTCAACATGTGGAAAGCCAGTTTTCTAAGTACCATTTATGAAAGAGGCTGTCTTTCTTCCAGTGAATATATTTGGCCCCTTTGTCATAGATAGAATGGCTGTGTTTTTATCTGCATAATTTAATCTGTTTCACTGAGTCTCATGTCTGTTTCTTTTTCCAGTACCATGCTAATTTTATCACAGTAGTTTTGTAGTATAATTTCAAGCTAAAGATTGTGATGCCTCCTGTCTTGCCTTTGTTGCCCAGGATTGCTTTTGCTATTCTAGGTCTCTTCCAGATGAAATTTAGGAATGTTTTCTCTAGATCTGTGAGGCATGCTAATGGTATTTTGAATGGGATTGCATTAAATTTGTATAACAATTTTGAATGTATGGCCATTTTCATAGTGTTGTTTTTTCCTATCCATGCAAGGAATAGCTTTCCATTTGCTTAGATTTTCCTCAATTTCTTTTTTCAAAGAACTATAGTTTTTCAATGTATAGAACTTTTTACATCTTTTGTTAGGTAGATTCCTGAGTGTTTCATTTTTTTAGATGTTATCATGAAGAGTGTGGTTTCCTTAATTTCCCTCTCAGTGAGTTTATTGTTTGTGTACAGGAATGCTATTGATTTTTGAGTTTCTTTTTTATCCAGCTACATTATCAAATTTAGTTTTTAATTCTGGTAGTCTTTTGGTGGAGTTTTTGGGGTCTTCTATGTAGAGTATCATGTTGTCTGTGAATAATTGTATTTTAACTTCTTCTTTTCCCATCACTATTCCTTTTATTTTTTCCTCTTTTAAAATTGCTCTGACTAAATTTTCCAGAATAGGAGTGGTGACAGTGGACAAACTTGCCTTCTCCTGATTTTAGAGGGAAAGTCTTCAGTTTTTGTCCATTTAGTATGATGTTGGCTGTTGGCTTTTCATAGATGGATTTTATCAGATTGAAGTTAGGACCATCTGTTCTGATTTTCTGCAGGGTTGTTTTTTTTTTTTTTTAATCACAAATGAGAGTTGGACTTTATCAAAATCCTTTTCTGATCTACTGAGATGATCCTGTGATTTTTGTCCTTGGCTCTGCTGATATGGTATATTATGTTTATTGATTTGTGTGTTTTGAAACATCTCTGCATTTCTGGGATGAATCCCACTTGGTCACTGTATATAATCTTCTTGATGATTTGCTGCATTGTTTGCTAATATTTCAGTGAGGACTTTTTTTTTTTGGTTCTCACAACTTTGCACTTGCCAGGCAGGCACTTAGGCCTCTGAGCTACATCCCCAGTCTCAATGAGGATTTTTGCACCTATATTCATTAGGGAAGATTGTCCTGTAGTTCTCTTTTTGATTGAGTCATTCTCTGATGTTAGTATCAGTGTAATATTTGCCACCCAGAGTGAGTTAGGGGTAATTTCTTCTCTTTCAATTTTATTAAAGTGTTCTTCAAATGAGTTTAATAAGAATGAAATGTACCTATTTTACTTACTCTCTCTTTAAAATAATTTATAAGTAGAAAGAATATAATAATCTAAACAGAATAATTTTAAATTTTTAAAACAAAATAGATTTTCACCTCAAGCACAAACAGACTCTAACTTCCTTAAAATCTTATTCCCAGAACTAACCATGACACTGCAGTCATGCTGTGATCAGCAAACAGTCAGATAGGGCTACAACCCTCTTAGTCTAAATGCTATACTTGTCAAAACATTGGCATCTCATACATAATTGTTTGGGTTTTTTTAGTGGATGCATGATGTCTTTGACACCACATTTAACTAAATCAATCATGCTTCCATAATTAAAGCTAGCATTTAAGAATGTGACCACTTCTAAGCTCAAGTATATACATTTATATTTTTCTCCAGCACATTTTGTCCTACTGAGTGATTCACATCTCCAGTTTGCTGAGATATTTTAGATTAATAATAATTAACTATATAGTTTCTGTGTACTGGAAAATGTCAGTATTTTGCACTTTATATTATTTCTATTTTCATAATGATAATAAAGGAATATGTTTATGTGTTACCAGCTTCATCTATGCCCCACACTCACATGTCCCCAGGGAAAACATGCATCTTTCAACTGACATTAGATTTCTAGAATAGGTGAATGCATAATAATCTTGCCATGATAGAATTGTACAAATAACTGTTGATAAAAAATAAAATTTTTTTGAGTAGAACATAGTTGTGCCCCTACAGTGTGTAATTAGACAAGAGAAAGAACAAATAAGAAAGAAAGAACCAAAGAGAAGATGATGAGATAGAGGGGCATGACATGGCCAAGACTAACCCAAGAGTGAAACTGGCTCTGACAAAACTCAGACACCAAATCTCATCCAATTAACCACTATTAATTGCATGCCTAGAAAGTTCAACCAAACAGCCAAACGGGTTCTGATAAAATGGATCATCAAATTTTCTAGACAGACTTTTCTATGTCTTCATTTCATTGATTTAAGAAGAAATGTATAGCAAGCTCCTACAAACCTGTTTTAAACTTGCTATCTTTGTATTAATCAGAAACCCTAGGCTACGGCAAATCCACTTTATTGAGCTATCATCTCCTTTGTATTTCTTAAACTTTTTCTTAAGGACAAAATAAGTCTTTACCAGATCCTTGTTCATATCCAACTACATTACACCTGCATGTCCCCCGATAAAGGAGTCAAATTAGCCTGTCAAAAGGAAGTTGTATAGCCCTTCTGGAAAACAGTTCAAATGTACTTGGGGTTCACAAAAATGTTCTTGTTCAACTCTCACACAATTTCTCCCTTCAGAGATACATACCAAGAAAATAATTTAACTTTCCATACAAAAATCTTTTTCTGAATTTTAGATTCTTTTATGATTCTTCTGTTTCTGACTTCCATGCTATTCATAAATGTAAAAGTACATGTAGTAAAACAGAATTACAAATGTGTTATGATACACAATGAATGACTATATTGAATTTTAAAGGATATTTTCAAAAATATTTTGACATGGGCAAAATGCTTTCATAAATTAAATGAAAGATAAAGATTCAAATGAATACAGTGTGATATAACCATACTTAACAATGACACATTATTTATATTATATATATATATATTATCTGTGTAGGAAAGAACTGCACTTTTATTCTTCATTCTCCTGGACTAACTTACTGAGTATTGAGATCTTAAGTCAGGAACTACCAACTCTGTATGTCATGAGACACTATTACCAGGTTGCTAATAATGCTTCAAAGGAAACGTCCATGCTCCCAACGGCACCAAAGGGTAAGAAGATCTGGTTCTGTTGACATTTTCTACATACTTCATTTCAAGTATTATTTTCATGATGGCTTGTTACTCTTAAGAATGTCTAGTTCAAGATATTGAAAAGACTGGAAACACCACCAAATCCCAAAACTATTTTTAACGATTAGATATTTATTATGGACTTGTGAGTTTATGGGCTGTATTTTCTTAGGAATTTTGCCTACCACCTGTTTGGACACTGGGTGTCTCATTTCATTTATAAGATTTTGATCAAGGAAAAAGTTGAAGTTGTCTTACTAAAACTTTTGTCCATATGCCTCCAAGATATTGCTTACTATAAGTATTTCAAGTTTCTAAGTTGCTCTTGCCAATTGTCTATGATGCTAATAATTTTCTCTGAAAACAATTGCAGGAATCATTAGCATTCTTTAGGGAAATGGTAGCAGAAAGCACCAGCATTCTTTAGGGCAACTTTTCAATTTTGTTGGAGCCCATAGAAGTAATGAATATAATCATAAACTTTTCTAGCCTTAGGAATGTGACATATTATTCTACTGGGTATAGTTGTACAGATTTTACACTGCTTAAGCGTACACTATCTAAGGTAATACCATCACTTCCCAGTCACCATAGATTTTTATAAACTGTTTCATTATAAACAAGTCACTTTATAGCAGGAGTTACTATGTATTGTTTTAGGCAGTACAGTATTTTATGTAAGTAATTGCCTCTAATTTGCAAAAGGGCATCTATAGGAAGCAGTTCTAGAACTAACTGCAGGCATTGTCAAGTTCAACACTGAATAGCTCCAGATGATACTTAGGTAATGAAGAGAGCTTGGGTTGATATTGAGTGACCCTTTGATACTGACTCAAGATAGAAAGATAAAGGAAAGAAAGAGGAATTACACTTCAGAGTTGGAAATATGAGACTGATTCAAGAGAAAATGAGAGCTGAAAGTCCAGAGGGTTGAATTCATGAGAGACGACAAGGCTGATCAAACAGATGGAAGACACATGAGACAAGAACGCACCGAGGGCTCAGGGAAAGCAGTGACCCGCCTCGGAGCAGACAGAAAAGGGAAAAGTTAGAAATACAACTGGAAAATGGTTAAGAGTGTTAAGAGAACTGGAGGAATCAGGGTCATAGAAATGAAGAGAAATTCTTAAAAGAAATGGGCAATTAATACTTTCAAGAAGGAAGACAAGTCAAAGAGAACAAGGATTTAAAAAGAAGTTAGCTTGGAGAAATACAAGGCTCTTGTTACCTTCAGCAACAGTCAATTTTAGGGAAGGATTAGTGTGAAAATGAGCTGAGGAGGCAATAGAAGGTAACTAGAGGTTATATAAAGACCAGATATTTAAGAAATCTGGTTTTGAATAAAGAAAGAAGAGTATTTCAAGTTCAATTTCTTATGGAGAAAATATATTATGCTAGAATGCAATTTTAGATCAGCCCACAGCACTTATTTAGTCCATTAAGAAATGCAGAAACTACACATTGGTGATTTAAACTAGAAGAGAGTGGAGCAAGGGAGAGGGATGTCGGGCAAAGCCTGCAATGCTGTTGTCTGATAGGAGGAAATAACCTCTGGCATTGCATGGCAGATCAGAGTGAAAATACTTAACAGTAATACGTTACATACCTCAAAACAGCTTTTACAGGAATTCAATGTACTTACTATTAACAATAATAAGAGTTTAAGGTGATATGTCAGTTATTCTGACTTGATTACTGCCCATGTTAAACATGAATAAAAACATCATAGCATGCCAAACATGTGCAAATACTATATGTCCATCAAAAAAACTGAAAATATTTTAAAAACATTCAAACTATGGAGCAAACCTCTCTCATCGAAAAATATTAAAAATTACTTTTGAAAAAAATCTAAAGAAGAGAAATGCTACCAAAATATCTATAATGAAATAAAATCAGATGATATGAATATCTCAACCTAAAAAATTTTTATAACTTAAAAAATATTAACATCAATAGTTGCTAGAGGCTCTATCAGAGAAAATACTAAGGGAACAATTAAAGAAATCTTCCTTATTTCTCCTACCAGTCCTCCTGTAGAAAGTGTCTAGGCTCAATTTCCTTCATAGCTGAATTCCACACAATGTTTAAGAAATAAGTGCCAGATCTACACAACTCTTCAGAGAATAGAGGAAAAGGAAATATCTTTCAACTCCTTTTATAAGACTGTAATAATTTCTAACCTAAAAAATAAATACCTGATAAGAAAAAATTATACACCATTATCCTTTGTGAAAAGAAGAAGTAAAAGTCTTTAACAGAAAATTAGCAAGTGGAACCCAGCAATAAATAGAAGCTAGTGCATCCTGACATCTGGTGTCTGTCCATGAAAGCACTGTAGTCCATGTCCATGAATACGGGGTTGAGCTGTTTTTCTTGCCACGACTTTCTGACTTCAAGCCAACAAACTATGAAAGAAAAAACACATATGATTATCTTGATAGATGCAAAAACTCATAATTAATCCATTCTTCATAAAAACTTTCACCAAATTAAGAATTAAAGAAATTTTTGAAGTGTAATACACTACTTATGTTGAATGTTTTTCCCCAGAGATTGTGATTAAGGCAAAGATCTTCACATTCACATTTATATTTCACACTGTACTTAAAAATGGTATTTTAAAAAATTCTCAATTCCAATTGTTCTTTGCAAGTATATACATTATAATTAATTTCATTATTGACCCTATGTCATTTAATAAAATATTTTTATTAAACAGTATTAAAAACCATGAGCTACTTAGACATATTTAACAATAGTGTACAAGATGCACACCTGAAAATCATAAAATATTGCCTACAGAAAGTAAGGAACCCCTAAACAAATGAAGCAAGTATACCATGTTTATGGGTCCAAAAATTCAACATTGTTAATGTGTAAATTCCCCCCAACATGATCTACAAACACATAACAATCTCAAATAAAACCATGGAAGGCTTTTTTTAAATTAAAATTTACCCACTGATTCTATAAATTGTATTTAAATAATAAAAAGAATTTTTGAGGATTTTCACTAATGTCAAGCTAGAAATAAAAATCAATAGAATAAAGGTCATAAATTGACCCATTTTATATGGAAAATTGATTTTTGTCAAAGATTTAAAGGTAATTCAATAAGAAAAGGCTGACATATTAAAAAAAAAAAAGACTGTGCTAGCACAACTGGATACCCAAAAGCAAAAGATAAAAATTGATACTGAAGAGTACATATTGTTATTGTAAAATATGACATGAGCATAAATACAACTATCAAATTTCTAGGAAAAAACATAAAGAAAATGTTTACAGCATTATTTTAGGCAAACATTTCCTGTTTGAACCAAAAAGGAAATAAAATTTTCAGAAATAGGATGAGACTGGAGTATATTAAGTGTGGTAAGCTATATACAGAAAACCAAATATCATATGTTCTTACTTGTTTATGAACTCTAAAATTGCTGATGTTACAGCACAAAGTGATGCAGTAGCCACGAAAGAATTGGGGAACAACGGGAGGAAGGCAGAAAGAGCTTAGGCGATGATAGCAAAGGACAGTTAAAAGGAATCAGTGCTGGTGTTGTATAGCACAATGGAGTAACTGCAGTGTCATGATTTGGATTTTGGATCTGAACTGTCCCCCCAAAATCTCATGCATTCAGAAGTGGAGCACTGTGGAGGTGATTCTGAGGCTCTATGATCATCTGTGTATTAATCTACTATTAAATCCCTAGCTGAATATGCTATCAAGAAGCAGACACTGGTGGGAAGAGGGGGCCCCCAGGGATGTGTTTCTAGACGCATATGTCTCTCCATGGCTCCTTGTTTCTTTTTGTGCTTCCTGGCTATCATGGGTTGAGGAGCTTTTCTTTACCATGCATTTCTGCCATGTCCTTTCTGTCTTAGACCCAATCAAACATGAATTGACTCCTTTAAAAACTGTGGGTCAAAATAAACTTCCCTTAAATTGTGGGTGTTGGGTATTATGTCCAGTGACAGGGAAGCTAACTAGGGCAGAAAACTGTCACCAAGGATGTGGTTTTTGTCCTGAGTTTACCTACCTATGTGGTTTAGAAGCCTTTAGAATAAGATTTTGGGAAGAATTTGTAAAGCTTTGGAGTTTCAGGCTAGAGAAGTTCTGCAGCATTGTAAACAATATGGTGGAGGATTCTGATTGAAACTCAAAAGACCAGAGTGCTGATAGAAATGCCAGTGGCAGCCACCGGGAACTCAGCACAAGCCCGCCTCAGGCATAGGCTCCCCAGAGGCTCCACCAAGGGCTTGCCCTGCCACCGGAAACTCAGCCCAAGCCCACCTCAGGGCAAGGCTCCCCTGAAGCTCCACCAAGGGCCGGCTCTGCCACTGGGAACTCAGTGCAAACTCGCCTCAGGTGTAGGCTCCCCAGAAACTCTACCGAGGGCCTGCCTTGCCACTGGGAACATTGAAGAGGCCCTCTCAAGACTGAAAACTGCTCTAGACTGCTGCAGATGGGCCCACTCTCCCACCTGGAACATCAGAAGATCTCAGAAGGATCCAGTTAGTGTAAGAAAATTTGGAACTTTGCTCCCAGGTGGTGAACTTTGGACCACACTGGACTGACTGTATCAATGTGGTGAGTATACCCCTAAAATAAAGGTATACAGGGGATAATTAGGGCCAGTAGTAAAAGCCCCTCCAACTAACTGTAAGACGTTGGTGTGTTTGAAAAGAGTGTGTGTGATCCCCTCCAACACATAGAAAACACCAGGCAGAGTGAAAATGACAAAATGAAAAACAAAAATGCAGTCTCAAACACATAGTTCACCAGAAGCAAATTTAGGAGACATTGAAATAGAGGACCCATAACACACCGGGAATCTCTGAAAAGATAGCGAGTGAAATTAAAAAAAAAAAAAAACTGCATCAGGCTATAGAGGAAATCAAATTAGAAATAGTCTCCCATGTAAAGATAGAAATAACAACTTTAGTAAACGAGTTGTTGAATGCAGCTAAAGAAGAACTAGAGAAAAAAAAGTACATGAGCATGGGAAACTGATTGAAACTTTAAATGAACAATATAGAAAACAAGCAGAATTCATGAAACAAACTCAAAGAGACATCCAAGAAACAAAAAATTCTATTGAAACCGTGCAAAACCACATAAAGGAAGCTGAGGATAGGATTTTGGACCTTGAGGACAGGATCACAGTTAGTGATCAGGAAAGGATAGAACTTTTAAAAATAAGAAAGCAGCATGAAAGAACAATCCAGAAGCTTCATGATGTTGTCAAGAGCAACAATATAAGAATAATGGGCATTAGTGAAGATACAGGAGTCCAGGCAAATGACATACATAAAGTATTTACAGAAATAATAGCAGAAAACTTCCCAAACATGGGGAAAGAATCTGATATGTAAATAAGTGAGGCATATAGAACACCAAACAGTCACAATCAACATAAAGCCACACCCAGACACATAATAATTAAGATCTCAGACATACAGCATAAAAACAGAATATCAAAAGCTGTCAGAGAAAAGACACAACTCACCTATCAAGAAAAGCCCATTGGAATCACGGCAGACCTTTCAGCACAACCCTCAAGTT
>PVLA01002794.1:58137-101542 GCA_004027455.1 Hydrochoerus hydrochaeris
GAAAGAAAACAACCTTCAACCCAGACTGATGTACCCAGCAAAACTTTCATTCAAATTTAATGGAGAAACAAGATACTTCCATGACAAAGAACAACTGAAGAAATTCATGTCCACCAAACCAACCCTAGAAAGAGTACTGAAGGACATACTAGACAGAGATAAAAATGACCACAATCCCCAAAACAACAACAGAAAGAAACGTCCAGGCAGGATAAGCAATTAAATAAGAGGAAAAGCAGAAAGAAACAACTGGAACATCACATGGTAAAGTCGAGCCAGTACATATCAGTGATATCCATAAATATAAATGGCCTCAATTCACCTATAAAGAGAGATTGACAGAATGGATCAAGAAAGAGGATCCCACAATATGCTGTATACAAGAAAAACATCTGACCCAAAAGGAAACTCATAGATTAAAAGTCAAAGGATGGAAAACAGTATTCCATGCAACAGGAACCCAGAAAAAAGCAGGGGTAGCTATTCTATTGGCAGACAACATGAACTTCAAACCTAAAATGATTAAAAGAGATAGAGAAGGTCACTACATACTTGTTAGTGGTCAAATTCAAGAGGAAGAACTAACAATTATAAATATATATGCACCAAATACAGGAGCACCCAACTATATAAGACAGATACTAATGGACATGAAAAACCAAATACACAAGAACACAATTATAGCAGGAGATCTTAACAGCCCATTGTCACAAAGAGATAGATCAACTAGACAAAAAGTCAGCAAAGAAATAACAGAACTGAATCATACCTGTGAGCAATTGGACTTAGTAGATGCTTACAGAGTGTTCCAACCAACCATTTCAGAATACACATTCTTCTCAGCTGCACATGGGACATTCTCCAAAATAGACCATACATTATCCCATAAAACATTCTGAAGTAAATGCGAAGGTATTGAAATCATACCATGCATAATATCTGACCATAGTGCACTGAAACTGGAAATTAATGGGAAAAGAAATTGTAAAACCTACATAAATAGATGGAAATTAAATAACAGCCTTTTGAACAACCAGTGGGCTACAGATGAAATTAAAGAAGAAATAAAACAATATCTACAATTCAATGAAAATATAGAAACAACTCACTATAATCTGTGGGATACAATGAAAGCAGTCTTAAGAGGGAAATATATAGCAATAAACTGTCATATCAAGAAAACAGAATGAGTGCAAATAAACAACCTAATGCTCCATCTCAAGCATCTAGAAAAAAGAAGAGCAAGCTAAACCCAAAGCTCATAGAAGAGAGGAAATTGTAAATATTAGAGCAGAAATCAATGCAATTGAAACTAAAAAAATAATACAAAGAATTAATGAATCAAAAAACTGGATTTTTGAGAGAATAAACAAAATTGACAAACCACTAGCTAACCTTATCAAGAGAAAGAAAGAAAAAAACCCAAATTCATGCAATAAGAACTGAAAAGGGAGATATTACTACAGATCCCATAGAAATTCAAAAGACCATGAATACCTACTTTGAAAATCTCTACTCACATAGAGTGGAAAACACAGAGGAAATGGACAGATTTCTAGAAACATATGAACTACCAAAGCTCAACCAAGAAGATATAGCAATTTTGAACAACACAATATCAACTATTGAAATTGAAAATGTAATTAAAAATTTAACAACAAAGAAGAGTCCAGGTCCTAATGGATTCACAGCTGAATTCTGCAAGAAATTTAGAGAAGATTTGATGTGAGTACTCCTTAAACTCTTCAACAATACTGAGAAAAAAGCCATCCTCCCTAAATCATTTCTGGAGGCAAGTATTACTCTGATACTAAAACCAGAGAAAGATGCAACCAAAAAAGAGAACTATAAGCCAATCTCACTAATGAACATTGATGCAAAGATTCTCAACAAAATACTGGCAAATAGAATGCAGCAAATCATCAAGAAGATTATACATCATGACCAAGTGGGCTTCATTCCAGGAGCAAATCAATAAATGTAATACACCACGTCAACAGAGCCAAAAACAAAGACCACATGGTCATCTCAATAGATGCAGAAAAAGCTTTCAACAAAGTCCAACACATGTTCATGATAAAGACCCTTCAGAAACTCAGAATATGTGGCATCTACCTCAACCTTATAAAGGCCATCTATGACAAACCAACAGCCAACATTAGACTAAATGGACAAAAACTGAAAGCTTTCACTTTAAAATCAGTAACAAGACAAGGATGTCCACTATCACCACTCCTTTTCAACATAGTTCTGGAAACACTAACCAAGGCAATCAGACAAGAGAGAGAAATAAAAGGAGTGAAGATAGGAAAGGAAGTTAAATTATCACTATTTGCAGATGACATGATACTCTATATAGAAGACCCAAATGACTCCATTAAAAGACTGCTAGAGGTAATAAACAAGTTCAGCAGTGTAGCTGGACACAAAGTCAATGCTCAGAAATCAATAGCATTCCTGTACACAAACAAAAAACTCACTGAGAGAGAAATTATGGAAATATCACCCTTTACAATAACATCTAAAAAAAATGAAATACTTAGGAATCGACCTAACTAAAAATGTAAAAGACCTATATGCTGAAAATTATACTATGCTGAAAAAGGAGATTGAAGAGGATATTAGAAAATGGAAGGACATTCCTTGCTCTTGGTTAGGAAGAACCAACATTGTGAAAATGGCCATACTCCCAAAACTGTTACACAGATTTAACGCAATCCCAATCAAAATACCATTGACAGACCTCACAGATCTAGAGAACACACTCCTAAAATTCATTTGGAAACAGAAGAAACCTAGAATAGCAAAGGCAATTCTAGGCAACAAAAGCAAAGCAAGAAGCATCTCAATTCCTGACTTGAAACAGTACTATAAAGCCACAGTGATAAAATCAGCTTGGGACTGGCAAAGAAATAGACCTGAGGATCAATGGAACAGATTAGAAGATGCAAGCACAACTACAATGACACTCAGCCACCTGATATTTGACAAAGGGGGTAAATATGCCCACTGGAAGAAGGATAGTCTCTTTAATAAATGGTGTTGGAAAAATTGGTTCTCCACGTGCCAAAGACTGAAACTAGATCCCTGCATATAACCATGCACAAAACTAAAGTCTAAATGGATCAAAGACCTCAATATTAAAACAGAAACACTAAATCTACTGGAAGACAAGGTAGGTAGAAGTCTTCGAGACATAGGGATGACAGAGAATTCATGAACAAAGCACAAACTGCACGGGAAACACTTCAAAGAATCAACAAATGGGATCTCACGTTATTGAAAAGTTTCTGCACTTCAAAGGAAATCACCAACAGAATGAAAAGAAAACCCACAGAGTGGGAAAAAATTTTAACCAGCAACCCCTCAGACAAAGGACATGTGTCCAGAATATATAAAGAATTGAAAAACATCAAGCCCCCTAAATTCAAAGACCCTCTCCAAAAATGGGCATCTGAGATGAACACACAGTTCTCAGAGAAAGATATACAAATGGCAAATAAATACATGAAGAAATGTTCACCATCACTGGGCATTTGAGAGATGCAAATTAAAACAGCATTGAGATTCCATCTTACTCCAGAAAGAATAGCTGCCATCAAGAAATCAACTGATAACAAATGTCGGAGAGGCTGTGGGGTTCTGTAATATATCTACCTTTTTCCTGGTTTTTTTCTCTCTTTAAATAAAAAAAAAATGCCAGTGGCAAAAGCCAGGCTAGAGGATTCAGTTGGGAAAATGGACTCTACTGGAAAATGGAATCAAGGCTATCTGTGTTGCATTCTGGAAAAATATTTGTCTACATTTTGCTCATGTTCTGAGACTTTGCAAGAGAATATGATTAAGGAGAGTAGACCTATAGTTCTGGAGGGAAAAGTTTAAAAGTGGTCCAATGCCAGACTGTGGCATGTGTACTGCTGGCTACTTTTAGCCACATCTACATGAAAATCAGGTAAAATCAGACATGAATAATTCTAAATGTTCACAGTTCCACCAGAAAGGAAGGGCTTGCAAAAGGGACCCAGCAAAGCATGATGCTAAAAAGATTAACACTAAAAAGAAGCCACATGCTTTGACATACTTTGCATCAGAGCAATAGGAAGGATGTCTGGAGGCCTCCTCAGTACATGGCCATGCACTAAATCATTGTAGGCTCTTGGATGTAAGTGGTTAAACACCTTTGAAACACTTTGTTTTGAGAGAAGAGTCTTAGTTGCATTGCTCTTTTAGAGATTCTGAAATGTGTGCTTCCCCAAATTCAGTCATCTAGACACTCAGATGTTGCCATAGTTGTGGCCTAAGGGAACCTGGCTACTGCCAAAACTGTAGGCAGATCTTGGCATCATCTACATGGTACCAATTTTTCAACCAGGCCGAGTACAAAAGTTATGGGGTCATAGAGGCTTCCGTCCAGATTGCAGAAGAAAGCCTAGAAGTCTAGGCAAAAATGTATGATAGTGTTGGCAAAAGTCCTTGAAAACATGATGTGTAAAGCTGTGAGAGTGACCCCAAAGCTATAGGGGAGGCCCTAGGAAATTGGAAATGGATCCTCTGCCAAAGGAACTTCAAGCAGTCAGTGGAGCCACCCAAGACAGAAGCTACACTGATGCAGCGACCAAGACCACAAGGCTAAATCTTTCCCAGCCATTTAGAGCTCACGTCTTGATCTACCCCAGATGATAAACATAAAGTTACAGGATTTAATGTTTTCCCTTCTGGGTTTCAGTCTTACATGAGTTTCTTATCCATTCTCTTCTTTCATCCGTTAGAAATGGGAATGTTCATTCTATGCCATTGTATAATATTTAACTTTTTTCTTTTACAAGAACTTAATGCTAAGCATTTGTTTCAAGTCTTAGAAAAGACTCTGAACTCAGACTTTTTAGGAGCAATGAACTGTCAAGTCTTTGGTGACTTTTAGAAATAGACTAACTGCATTTTGCATAATGAGATGGACAAGATACTTTTGGGAACTGGGGGTAAAATGTTATGGTTTAGAACACAAGTCTCATCTTTTCAGAAGTGGGTCCTCTCATAGGATCATGACAGCACTACACTCATCAGGAGGTTGATCCACCCACAAATTCAGACCTGATTGTGCTGGTGGGTTGTGATGCCTGGTCAGAAGAGGCAGGTTATTGTGGAGTGTGCCTTCGAAGAGTGTATCTCTGTCCCTGGCTCCTCCCTTCTTCTTGTGCTTCCTGATTTCCATGGGTTCAGTAGCTTTTTTCTGACATGCCTTTCTGCCAAGACCTTTGTATCTTGGAACTAACCAGCCACGAACTGGACCCTCTGAAAATTGTGGGTCCATATAAATCTTTCTTCCTTAAATGTTTGGGTGTCAGGTACTGTGTCCAGTAACAAGAAAGTGACTAATACATATAGTCAATAGCAATTTATGATGTTTTAAAATAACTAGAAAATGAGTCAAAATTTTCCACCACTAAGAAATGATATTTTTGAGGTGAAAACCTTATTAATAGTTATACATTGCATATATATATTGTATAATACCCATAGCCCATGCATATGTACACATATTATAAACATTTTGCTTTATAAAAGACACTACTAAACTTCTTTCTTAGGCAAAATACCATGAACTAATTTCTCTAGATCCTCCTTACAAAATACGCTAAAACTACTGAACTAACACAAGAAATAACTGAAAAAGAATTCTAAAAAGTGTTAAGAGGAACTGATGTGGTATCTCAAAGAAACCCAATATAATAATCATAATAATAACAGCAACATAACAATATAATAATAATAGCAATTTCTCCCTTAACCAAAGAAAGCAACTCTTGCCTTCTGTTTTCCAGTCCTCAACATAGCAAAAAAAAAAAAAAGAGTAATAAAGTAAATCCATTCTGTGTCTGCATTGAAGTATTCCCCTGACAGTGCTAGATGAGCATGACGCTACTGGCATAACTCAGTTCTTTGTTCACAGAACTCCTCCCTTCCAGACCTGGGACTTTCTTCCCATAGGTACATAAACCAGAATGGCAGCAAGAAAGATCCTGCTTCATTAACTTACCCATCTCAGAAAATGTCTGTGAGCACTGGCATGCATGTGGTATGCAGTGTGCAGTCTATAACGTAATGGAATTCTAATTTGCTGTAGAGAATAGCATGCTGAGATGCTTGTAGGAAAATAGATGCACTTGAAAAGTATAATAGTGAAATAAACCAGACTCATAAACTGAAATACCACATGATATCTTTTTTTTGAGTGTGGTAAAGCACAAGCAGAGAGAATAATAAAGAATCGATCTCTTGCAATAAGGAAGTGATCTGAGGGAAAAAGGACAAAGGATGGGGAGGAGAGGAGGGGAAGTAAGAAGGAGAGAGTATGTCATGTAAGGAACCTAATGACTTCAATTAATTAAACATGTAAACATCAGCTATGTGCCACTTCTTGAGCTAAGATTAATAATATCTACCAGAATGAAAGGTGAGACAGAACTGGAGGAAGGGGGGGAAGAATGAATAAAGAAGCTAGCTGTGCTACACGTATGTGACCACTCCTCAAGACGATTGCAAACTGCATGCATCAAACATGTACTAATAAAATTCAAAGTTTAAAAAAATCTCCCATAGAAACCACTCAAAATTTCTTCGAAGAGAAGCCTGAATCACCTGTAGGAAGATGAATGCACTTTGAGATGATAATGTTAAGTGAAATAAATCATTCATACAAGTGTAACTGCTACATGGTTTCTCTTAGATGAGAAACTCAAAGTATAAATAAAATACGAAGTGAAAGGTAATAGGGAGAAGGAAGACATGGCTCTTTCTCAAAGGGAAAGAGGACTGAGAGACAGAAGGGGTGGGAGGAGAGGGACAGGGTATGAAAAAGGGATTAAGACATGTCATGTGCTTGTACCAACTCCACGTGGGCATGTAAACTTTATATACTGCAAACATGTATAAAGAAAGGAAGAGGATCAAGAGATGGGTGGGAGAGGGAGGGAGGGAAAAAATGAGATGAAAAGGGATTAAGATAGATCATGCATATGTACCAACTCCCCACAAGGAATGTAAACAGTATGTGCCACACACAGGTACTAAGAAAAAAATCTCTGCTCATACACCTGAGATTACTTTTCCCCAAGAAATGACACAAGACTACTCAGTTTGGGGCAGCACTTTCACCCACTTCTTACCCCAAGCACAAACCGACTAGTGGAAGCCCAGGTAAATACCAAAGGAAACAACACTAAAATTCATGAACATTATACTGCCATTGGAGCAATAGTCCACAATGTAGGGCAAAGCCTGCATGCTAAATTCAACCCTGGTGAACACCTGCTGAGACAAAAATTGCAGAGGAAATTCAATAAGCATGGAGAATTGAATGAAAGTTCAACATGTCAAAATATGTTGAATGTACCTAAAAGTGCATCAAGACCAAAATTCAGTACACTAAGTCTTAGAAATGGAGGAAGTTCGGGCCGGGGATTCAGCTCAGCCGTATAAGCGCCTGCTTGGCAAGTGCGAGGTCATCAGTACCATTCCCGGTAAAAATAAATAAATAATAAAGTTACTGCCTCAAGAAACTGGAAGAGAGGCCAGGAATATAACTCTGTGGCATAAGTGCTTCCCTGACAAGTGCAAGGTCCTGAGTTCAATTCCCAGTTAAAACAAAACAAAACAAGCCTAAGCCAAAAAGTCAAGAATGTTAAAAATGAATAAACTGGTAATAGGAAATAAGTTCAGAAAATCAATAAAATAAAATTTGGTTCTTCAAAAAGAGTAAAATTTCTCTTATCCATATGTCAGGCCAAGATCAGGTCCTAACATATGGATAAAAGAGGCATATAATACTCCAACTAGCCATGACCAAAATAAATCTATACCTAGACATATAATAATCAAGACCTCATAAATTCAGCACAAGAACAGAGTATTAAAGGCTGTTAGAGGTCACCTATAAAGCAAAACCCATCAGAATCATGGCAGACTTCTTAACAAAAACCATCAAGTCAAGGAGAGCTTGGAGTGGTGTTTCAAGTCCTGAGAGAAAGCAACTTCAACCCAGATTGATGTACCCTGCAAACCAACTTTCAGAATTAATGGAGAAATAAGATACTTCCATGATAAAGACCAACTGAAGGAACACAGAACCAACCCTACAAGGAGGGCTGAAGGATATTCTAGAGAAAGATAAGAAAGACCATGGTTCCAGGAACAGTAGCAGAGTGGGGTCACTGAGCGTGGCAGGCAGTAGAAAGAAGGGGAAAAGTGGGGGACCAACACAGGATAAAAGCATGGTGCACATCTATCATAACCAGGAATGTCGATGGCCTCGACTCACCATAAAAAGAAACAGAGTGGATTGAGAAACAGGATCCATCAATATTCTGCTTAGAAGAAACAGAGTTGACTCAAAAGAAAATTCATGGACTGAAGGTTGGAAGAGACTAGACAATGCTCCATGTGATGGGGACCCATAAAAAAGCAGGGTTATCTCGCCCATCAACTTAAGAATGGATAGAAAAGATATGGTATCTTCATACAATGGAAAGTTACTCAGCTATAAAAAAGGAAAATCTGGAGGCATAAATGGATTCAACTTGGGCTCATACTCATGAGTTAAATGGTTTGGACTCACATGGGTGAACATTGTGTTGTCTCCTTAGTATAAAAAACTGGAGGAGTTAGTGAGATCTAAAATATACGATAGATATTGTGAAGGTGAAAGGGGTGGAAATGTCTAAAAAGGGAAAGTGGTAGCCATTGTTAATTTCCCATTACTTTTTTTGAAGTCCTGTACCGATTTCATTGTTTGGTTTGGTTTTATTCTGGGTTTTTTTGTTAGATTCTATCATATAGTATGGGCGGCCATTTTGAAGATAACAAGATACATTATGATTGCCATTGTTGATTTCCTATTACCTTGGTTTGAAATCCTGTATCACTTTCATTGTTTTGGTTTATTGGTTTTATTCTTTTCTGTTTTGTTTGATTTTATTATGTCTTGTGATATGGGCAGCTATTTTGAAGATAACATAAGGCATTATGGTAGCCATTGTTGATTTCCTATTATCTTGTTTTGAAGTCCTGTATCATTCTCATTGTTTTGCTTTGTTTGGTTTGGTTTTATTCTGTTTTGTTTTGTTATATTCTATTATATCTAATATATGCACAGCCATTTTGAAGATAACCAGATATATTATGGTTGCCATTGTTGATTTCCTATTATCTTGTTTTGAAATCTTGTATCATTCTCATTGTTTTGTTTTGATTGGCTTTATTCTGTTTCATTTTATTTGGTTTTATTTCTTAAAAAATAAATTTAAAAAAAAAGAACAGGAAGCAGCACTACAAATACTGAAGCCATTAAAAAGCATAAGAAATTTGTACTATAAACAACATAGCACTCATAGGTTTAAAAATTTATAAGAAATGGACCAGTTTCTCAAGTATTACAAATTACCAACTTTCAAACAAGATGAAACAGATGGTGTAATACACTTATTACTCATCAAAGGAATTGTATAAGTAGTTAAAAGACTACTCCCCCACAAGAAGAAAAGAAAAATCTACAGATCCAGATAATTTTTAATGGAAGAATCTAACTCAAATATTGAAGAATAGTTACCATTTTACATAATCTTTCCCAGAAAATAAAATAAGGAGTATTTCCTAGTCTATTTCATGAAGTCCCTACTACCCTGACAACAAAACCAGATAAAGAAAGTAAAAGAAAACCATAGATCAAAATTTCTGATGAACTTAAATGGAAAAAAGTCCTCACCAATATACTAACATAAAGGCAAGCATGTACAAAGAATAATTATGCATTATAACTAAATTAATTTTATTCCAAGTGTTAAAATCTAGCTGGGCATGGTGGTACACACCTGTAATTCTAGCACTTGGGAGGCCAAGGCAAGAAGATTGTGAGTTCCATGCTAGTTTGGGCTACATAGAGAATTCAAGACCAACCTGGATTACATAGAATCTGTCTCAAATGGAGAAACAAAATGTCTAGTTCAATCCTTGGAAATTAATCAGTCTAGTCATACAAATTAATTCAGTTAATTGAGAGAAAGCACTTGATAAAATCAGTGTAAAATAAAAACTCGAATTAGGCATCACACTTTAACCACTCTTTTTCAACATATTACTGAAAGTTCTAAGCAGTAAAATAAGACAAGGAGAAGAAATGCAAGATGTACAGACAAAAAGGTCAGACATTAAATTGCCCCTACTTGTACAGCTTACTTGTTTGGAATTTCAATACAGAATAGAAGTCAATTCTCCTCCAACTGATGTATATGTTTAGCACATTTCTTATTAAAATTCCAGCACAGTTGTTTTGTGTGTGTGTGGGTATAGATAAAATTATTCTAACAGGTACATGGAAAGACACAGGACCTAGATTTGCTAAAACAATCTTGACCAAGAATAATACATTTAGAAGAATCATCTTCCCAATATTATGACCTACCATATAGCCATACTAATTAAGTTAACTTGGTCTTAGTGGAAGCCTAGACACATAGATCAATGGGAACACAATACAGATCTCAGAAATGCATCCACATAAATGTAATTAACTGAAGACAATGGTAAACTAAGTGTAGAAATGATAGCCTTTTCAGCAAGTTCCGATAGAACAAGTGGACAGTCATACATAAAAAAGCAAATAAAATTTTTTAAATCGCAAGTCTTACAGATCCTCCAAAAGTTGATCAAAGTGGATCACTGACTTAACAGCAAAACAGAAAACGACAAAACTACTAAAAATAGGGTGTAATCTTTGAAATATAGCACCAGGCAAAGAATTCTCAGATGGCGCCCGAGCATAATCCACAAAAGTAAAATGTATTCACAAATTGTACCATAACAAAATTTTAAGCTTTTGCTCTAGGAAACAGTATGGGGAGAAAATGAAAAGTCATGTCCGCTAGAAGGAGATCCAAGCCCGCATTCTTTCCTCAAATCCAGTTGAACACCCACCTTCGGGATAAAAATACTGCAGAACTCTTCTCCACCAAAGACACCAACCTCTTCTCCACCAAAGACACCACTTGCTTCTCTGAATTCCAAGGTGACTTTCTGTGTGCAGCCATTGCAATGTATCATGTGCTACCTATTTGTGACCCGTTCATCCATCGGGGTGTGGCACAGCCCGGCTAGGTTATGCATAGATCCAGTGTGACACTTTATGACTAGCAGAATGAACCTGTCTGTTCAATGTCAAAGGTGCAGGGTTTTTTTACTTTAAATCAAGCAAACTTTCACATATTTCACATGTTGTATATTTCTTTGTCATGAATTTATTTATTTTTAAAGATTTTTTTTATTTTTATGTTTTAAATGTAATTTAAAAATTGAGGTGATAAAGATAGTTCCCAGATACCCTCCACCCAGTCTCCTCATGAATGAAACAATGTTAATAGAGAACGTTTGTTACAACTAGTCAACGAATATTGACACATTATTGAAAACTAAAAGTTCATATTTTTTTTAGTTTTTATTTGGTCTCTCTTTCCTATTCTAGGGGTCAAGTATACATTACATTTATTAGTTTTATCTCTGGCTTTTCTTTGCTGTGACAGTTTTTCAGATTTTTTCAAGAAAAGTTGCTTTAAAAATATTAATCACTAAGTAAGTTTTCTCCTGAGAATCATCTTTCTTTTACTTTCTTTTTAAGGCCTTTCATTTTTGCTCATTGCATCATAGTTGTTAAAGGGATTACAGATCACGGCAGGAAACCCACGAGGACATGGTCTTCCTCTCTCACTCACCCAGTCATTCTCTAGTGTACCTGAGGGCAGGAAACGGATGGGTAGACTTCTATTTCCAGACAGCTCTCAAAGATACCGACATTAATCATTTTTATCATCCTCTACATCTACACTCACACTCACCACATTTCTTAGGGAATTGTTTAACCAGACTTCTAACCAAGAGTGGGAGGAAATTCAGAGTATAATTTACTCTACAAAATGTGTTCCCCTATGTTTCTTCTTCTTGCAGGAATTGCTTTTTTCTAATTTGTTCAAAGTTGATATTTAGATTGGAGAGCCTGGAGTTTCCAAGTATAATCAATTATTTTATGTATTACAATTCTTCCTCGGTGCCCATGTCAGCACCTTGTACTCCTTACCTGAATGACTGCAATTGTCTTCTAATTCTAATACAAACAGATAAAGGCTTTGAGCATAACATATGAAATATTTTGCTATCTGAGCTTGCATTATTGGCCTCATCTACCATTGCTACTCCAAAGCAAACATATCTCAGCTGAAGTCTATATAAGGACAGCAGTGCAGAAAGCAAGATGAGCCCTCAATTCCTAGTGCTCATATGTCACCAGACCAGGGGACATAAAAGGACTGAAGTGACTGAGATTAAGTTTTCACCACTGTATAAAGTGGAGATCTAATATAGATATTAAGTATGCCATAAAAAATAATGTTAGAATTCTCAGATATATATGTCCCTGAATTGAACTACAAATTATTACTAAATAATGACCAGTGCTATGGTTTAAACCTTCAATGTCCCTTAAAAGGTTATACACTAAAGGCTTGGACCCTAATGCGGCAATATTCAGAGATGGAGTTTTTGGAAGGGATTGGATCATTAGAGCTCTAACTTCATCAGGACATTAATCCATTCATGGATTTGTAATGTGATGGTGTTATTGACAGGTGATGGAATCTTAGAAGGTGGGGCATATTTGAAGGTAAGACTTCCCTCCTCTCTGACTTTGCATTTCCTGGCTGCTCTGAGTTGAGCATCTCTCTGTATCATACCCTGAATCCATGATGTTTTTGCCTTGTCACAGGCCAAAGAGCAATGGCAACAGCTAACCCTGCCCTGAAATCTCTGAAACTGTGGGCCAGAGTAAACTTGTCATCTATTTAGTTGTTTTCCTTAGATACTTTATTACAGCAACAGAACATGGACTAACACATAGTACATCCTAATGTATCGAGTACTTAGCAAATCCTCTATGGATGGCTATTAAAACGATGACTAAAACTCCTAACAATTATTTTTTAAAATAATTCTGAAGTTCTTTCTCTGCCATTTTTAAAAATAATTCTCAAGTCCTCTTCTCAGCTGTTTTATTTTCTCTGAAATCCTAGTTTCCCACTAGGTGGCATCCATCTTTTGGAATTCTTTATTTTCTAAATTAGCTGATTTTTGTTCTCAGTGATCCATGGATGTGTAGTTGGTGGGAGTCTTTTTGACTCCTTGCCTAGAACTCTTGTACCTTTTCCTTGTGAGTAAAACTACTTGAATTTCCCTAATCTTTCCAAGACTGTCTCTGGAACTGCTGGGAAAACACACTAAGGACTCTTACTGAAACTAATTTAAATACCAGAGCAACTACAGTAAACACATCTATGTCCTTCTCTTAAAAAATTTTATTTGGACACACATCTTGCAAGTTTTCTCTCTTCTTTGCATATACTTCTAAGGTGTGTTCCCTACTCCCATTTCTCTATCTGAAATAATTTTGACATTTTAAGTGAAATATTTTTAAAACTTTTCTATTTAAAACTTTCCAACCTTTGGCTAAGATCATAGGAAAGCAGCCATAAATAATTCCTAAGCAACTAGAAACATTTACTTAGAAAACAAATTTCTCAAAATGTAATTCTTAAAAATGTAGACGCTGTCATATGATCACTGTCTGAAAAACAAAACTTGAAAGAAAAATCTATTACTTGATGATGAATAAACGGACGAAAGAGATCAGTTTTAAATTCTGTAGATAGGGATGTGAAAAGCTTTAATGCACTTAACTTTTCTGGCCCAGGTCCTGAGATAACATATAAATGATCTCACTGAACCAGTATGAATGAGGTTAGTGGAATTTTGTTATTTTGGTGGTTATTATTCTCATGCTATTCCACATCCCTTCCTCAAACATCCTCTCAGGGCAGTATTTGTTGGACACAAATCCCATTACCAGAAGCCTGTTTGTTCCCTGCTGATTTCCCAGCCCATCTCTCCAGGCCAGACTCTAGTCCCAGACCTAGACTTGTGGAGCCAGTAATCTGTAAATCTCCGCCTGGAGGTCTCCCAGCGCCTTTGTGTCCACTTGGACTAGAGTATGGATCTGTGCCACCCCACTAGCTCCCTTGGCAGACAGTGACATCACCGGAACAGGAACTTGGGAATCCTCCTAAAATCTTCCTTCTCCCTCTCCCAACTCTGAATCCTTCCGCAGGTCAGTCACTTGTATCTGCTCTGTAGCTCTTATTTTCATCTCTGTGCTTAACATCTCGCTCTTATTTTAAACCCTCATCCACTCTTACTGGGAATATTGCTAAAGTCTCTTTCCCTCCCTCACCATGCTGCAACTCTCACTCCTTTGCCCCCATATTGGTCTTTCCAAGATACAAATGTGATTCCTCTCTTTGAACCTCAGCTTTGTCTCTAAACTAAAAGAGCTAATTCTACTCGAAGGTCCTGAGTCAGACTCTGCCTACCTCTCTAATATCATCTGGTAAGCTCCTGGCCTGAGTCCCACATGCTAGTCTTCAAGGTACAGCACCTACATTCACAAAGGGACACCCATTCCTTCTTGTCCCCATGCTTTTAGTAACACTATGTTACACCTTTCTGTGAATATTCCTTTCCTCCTCCTCTCCTTCTCACATTCCTTGAGAACTCTCGGGCATTCTTCAAGACCCAGATTGTTCCCCTAACTGATCATTCCTGTCTCTTTGCTGCTCCAGTGTCCTGTATATAAAATTATGATAGTATCATCATAGCTTGATGCCAATGCACTTAATTCTCTGACAGCAAACTCCTCATGAGTTTTGTCTTCTTAAGTGCTACACACTGCTTAACCATGTTCAACAATTACAGTATTTTAAATGATGAGTGAATGAAGTGGCAAGGTATTAATCATCACATTTTACTATTTAATTGTACTAAAACCTTATAAATGTTATCTCATTTAATCCTCTCAATAGCCAATAAGGTAAATTCTATAATTACTCTAACTTCAGAGAACATATTTCAGAAATGAATAATTAACACATGTAAAATCATTACCTGTACCCGAGAGGTTTGCTTACCTTCCTTGAGCAGAGCTTAATCTCAGTCTCAAATCTATGTTGCTTCTCCAAACCCTGAATGAAGAAATGCTAGTCTATTCTCAAATATTTTTAAAAAGACAATGAATTATACAATCTACTTTTTTTCAATTTGATACTAATTTAGGGGAAAAAATGAATGACTCTTAAGCATGACCTGTGTGTCCTTAGTAAGAGAAAAATTGTTTCTCTATAAGCAATCTCACACTAATTTTCTTCTCTTCTAGCTGCAGGCTTACTTGGAAACTTGAAAAACTCACTCAGGGAAATAAAGCAGGTGAATGTAGGTGTACAGTTTTCCAACACTCTTCTCTGCCCTTTTCTGTTGTGCCACAGCCATGACATCTTGAGTGCTGACTCTGGCTTCGTGAATGAGTACTGTTTAGTCTAAATCAATGTGTTTCCCACTGGTGTTTAGGAATGCTATCTGTAAAAGCTGATTTCCTATTTCCATACCAAGATTGTTTAATTGGTAGATCTAAATGTTCATGAATCTGCCCCAGAAGACTCATACAGATTAGCCTAGAATCACACTATAGGAATATATATCCAAACCAATCATGGCAACCTCGAATCTTCTAGGAACCCCAGTTTAAATCAGCTGATAGTATGAATAATCCTGACAGCTATCCAGCTATAAATTCTAAGGTGACCAACAGTCCCCACATACCAGGTCATTCTTGGTTTTAGTGCTGAAAGCCCTATGTCTCAAGAAACCTCTCACTTCTAAGAAAATAACAATTGTTAGTGACTCTAAGGGTTCTCTAAGAGGTCTCCATAGTCATACTGAAAGGACAGCTTCTTTTTATACTTTCTCACCTGTGTGGATACAAACAAGTACTATGTTATGCTCATTTCTAGTGGCTCCCGCCTCATGACACAAAGAAAGCTGGGAGGTATAGCCAAATGACAAAAAGCAAATCAGAGTCACAGTGATGGTTGTACCAAGTGTAGTGCCCTCCCTACCTTTATGTATGAGCAAATATCTGTATTGTTTATTCCAAGGTTAATTTAGCATTCCATCACTGCCAGCAGAATCACCCTAACCCAGGATGTTTGGCATATCAGGGTGCCATGATGAAACAGTAAACAGGAAAAAGTTCCTTTCAGACAAAATAAATACATTGATCTAGAAGCAGGATGGTGGTAGGGTGAATCTGTCACTTTTGATTGTGGAAAAAAAAATTCCTCTGGACTCCATCTTATTGAAAGTCATAAAATAATGTGTGAGAATCTGAATCAATATAAAGTACTCACCAAAAGCTGGCATAACAATCTAAATCTAACAACATTAAGTGTGCTGGTCCTTAATATAAAGTCTTACTTTGAGGTCCAAAATAGTAATTAATTTCACAAGCGCAAGATGGTAGAACCATGGTTTAAGAGCAACACGTGAGAGACACTGAGGGATTTTGTGTGACTCTAAGCCAACAATGTAATGTCCTTGCCAAAAAAAAGTTAGTGTAATGGTAGCTGCGTTAGCAGAAGCATAACAAGGATTAACTCCCAGGATGTACCAGCCACAGTAGCCTTTAGATACAGGAATTTTCTGCTTTTTGCATCTATCTGTGCTCTCCTGTTCAGCCCATGTGATTTCTAGATACCCTCCTTTACTCTTGGGGAATTCTTGTTCCTCTTTATTCTTAGAAATTATCTCAATCCTAAATTCATTTGTGTGTTTTTCACTTTCAGATATTCAAACTGCCAAACACTGAAGAAAAACAGCCAAATGACAGCCTGGCGAAGTCACTTTCACCATCCGCAGCAGACCCTCCGAACTATACAGTGACTCATCTTCCAAGAGAAAGCTCTGTCCCTCTCTGCAAGGACTTTCACTCCTCTTCCCAAGAAGGATACTTCATCTCACCCTATAAAACCCACTTCTTTCCTCATGAAAATATGAAGTAAGAATGCAGCCCTTGTCCTTGCCCACTTCCTTAGAAACCCAGCCTCTGAGGGACTGTGTGAAGTACACATTCCGAACTGAGAACCCCTCGTGCCTAGCGAGGGAAACCTTCACATCCAGTTGGCCATCCTCTGAGCACCACTGAGTTTTCTGTGGATACCTGTCTTCCTAAGGCCTCTGCACTGCAGTACAAGGAACCAGTGTGTTGGGGTCCCCTAGGTGCCAGATAGGCTGTGTTCCAACCAACTCTGTAACCTAGATTCATACAGTGCCTTAATACATTATCTCAGGAAAAAGTGCTCCTTCAGCATTTGTGGCTTCTTTTCAGGTGTCTGTAAGGTATGTTTTTATCTTTTTCTCATCTCCATCTTCACCCACAGCAAAACTGCTGACTCCTTCATCATTTCATCAAACAAAAAAGCTCTTGGAATCTGAATGATGTGAGTAATGTTGCTCTGGAATATTTTTCAAATTTACCCACTGTACCCAAGTATGTCTGTTATCCAGCCATGCACATATCTCAGGCTGAAGACCAGTCTCAGCCACATGGAAAAATACAAAAGGGGCCAAAAGGCAGAAAGTCAAATCCCTGACTCTCCTGCTTAGATCCGACTCCCCTGGTCTTGCAGGGATCTCTCCTCCTTCTCGTTAGTGCTCTGTCTTTCACTTCTTCAGAGTTCACTCTCTCCAGCCTCTCTTCTCTAGCTTTTTCTTTTGAATATACCTTTCCAACCTCTTTTTTTAAAAAATGATAGAACAATAAATAAAAATTACCTCCTGACCCAGGGGCACAACTAATAAAACCGTGACCTAAATCGCACGTGACTCCTTCTCCCTAAATGAGCTCCCATCGTTCTTCCTTCTCCTTTGGGTGTTAGGGATGGAATTGCTCTCTATCTTCCCTCTTGGGTTTGATGTGAAGAACATAGGGAGGTGAATAGAGAACAAGATCAACTGCACACAAAAAAAATAAATAAATAACAGACCAGGTTAGTGCCATCAGTGAGCCTCCCAGGGTGCTTAGGCCACTCTAGCCTGCAGTAGGCTGCAGGAAAGCGTGGGCCCTGGGCCAGCCGAGGGGCGCAGTCCACTCACCGTCTTCTTGGGGTGCAGCAGAGCTAAAACACCTTTGTGGTCCTCTGTTCCAGTGCTGGGCTCCCAGAAAGGCTATCACCGCCCTCACCAGCGGGCAGAGTGTGCACAGTGGGCCCCTCACAGCAGCTGCCCTGCTAACATCCCACACCGGACCCCTCACCTTCAGGACTGTCGCCCAGCTTCCCAGTATCGCCTCCCCTTCTGCTCCCTACCTGCTCTACACTCAGATCTCTCACCAAGGTCGCCAGTGAGCACTGTGTGACTGAATCCAGTTAACATTCTTTGTCCTTTTATAACTTGGATTCCCTACAATAGTCATTCTGGTTTTGATTTAACTTTTCTGGAAACTTTTCTTTCTTGGTCCTCATCAACTCATTTGCTTTTGTCTTTCTCATGGGCCTTTTTCTCTTCAACAGTCCTCTCTTACTCCCTTTGGTATGAGCATTTCCCAGTCTCACTCTTTACCCGATTCTCAAGTGGAACTGTGTCCACTCTTGTGATCTCAGCTACCTAAACCATCAACTGAAAATTTCTAGAGCTAATCTGTTTAATACCAGTCTCTCTTCTGTGTTCCAAACCATATTTTCCTCAAATATACTGAATACCCCATAAAGACTTCAAAATAGCTGTGTTCCCAGTTCAAGCTATTATCCCCCTCCCTTTGCCCCAGTCTAGGCCTTCTCTTCCCTTTGTACCTCTACTAATAGCAACAAATACACAAAACCAGGGGCCATCTCACGCTTCTGCCCCCTCACTCTTCTCCCACATCTTTTCTCTAGGTGTGCAACTTCCACAACTTCCAGGCATGCACCGTTATCTACTCTAGATGGTGGGGATATCTCCTTGAGAGTTTGCCTTATGCATAATATTCTACCCCCTCTCTCCACTACCTCTTTATTCTCTATTCACTATTGTCAAATATTTTTCTAATAGTATGATCATCATTATGATTAGCATGTTCCCTTGCTTAAAATTTTTCAGAAGTGGCTTCTCACGGACCTTAATGCAAGTGTTAACTTCATTATCATGAACTGTAAGGCCATTTTTATCTACTCTTCTTTCCTTTTCTAGAACTTTTAAATTCAACCCACATGCTATAGCTACAGAAAGTGACTTAGAGTTCTCAGACTATCACAGTATCCTGGAAGGAAAAAAATGCAATTAAAGGAAAGTAGCAAAGTTTTGCTTCCCTAACATAAACTTGATCCCAAACTGTACGTGTGTTCCAAAACACAATCATGGATTTTTTTCATATTTCTAACTCTAGTATTTAGTTTGGTGTCTAGCTTACTGTATTGTTTAATACACAAGTGGAAGCAAAGGTTAAAAAATGGAAAGAAAAAGTACCAGAGAAAGATGAAGAAGAGAAAAGGAGAACAAAAGGAGAAAATGAAGAAAAGAGAGGAAGGAAAGGAAGGAAGCATGATTTTTAATGATACAACTTTACAATGACTTTCAAACATATCCTGCTCCTGATCTGTCTATGCCTTGCAAATGTGTAGCCCCTGAAGCTTTCTATATAACTTTTTAATCAAGTAATCTAATAAAAAAATTTTTATTTGAGAGACAGAAAGAATATTTGCCCCAAAGCATCTAAGGATCTTGTTAGAGAGCAAACATCTAGGCTTCTACAGATGACTGGGAATTTTTTGAAGAAAAAGAGAAATATTAAGAATTGAGCACAATTATTAACTTATATCTCATTAATATTTCACATTAGGTATATCTATAGCAACTAGGAGAGAGAATATTAAAGTTCCCTTATCTTCTAATTGAATATTCTGAGTACCCTCTATTCACACACTAGACAAAATCCCAGACAAGAATCGTGACTGCTTCAGGAGTACGCAGCCTTAGAGTCTGTCTTCCTTCCTGTTTTGGGATCTTGTGACACACCATGTACACTCCTTTTCATTTGTCTCAGATGCTTCACTTTTCCTCAGCTGATACGTGAAAAGCGGGATATCTGGAATAATGCCCCAGGCAGAGAGACCTAGAAATGGGAGAGGGATTCCAGTGCCAAGATGTCCAGGAAAACCTTTCACAGCTGAAAAGACTGTCATGAAATGTCAACAGCATTTACTTAATTTGAGAGCTCACAGACTGCTGTTGAGAGAGAAAATACTGTATTTCTGACCATTAAAAAACTTTACCCAAAATGTATACTTTTGAGAGTTTTAATGTGTTACATGACCATACATATTTTCATGCTCAAATAGTTAGACTGCATTTGTTGTTTTCTCTGTTGTTTTCCCTTTGATTGCTTATAACACATTTCCCTCTAATTTAAATAATTGAAAGTGTCAGTGAAGAATGAAAAATATGAAGTCGACACAGTAAAAAAACTAGTCTACAAAGAAGAAATTTAGAGAAAAAGTTCTTGAGTGACTCAATGAATTGCATTCAACACGGTGGAATAGAGTGCTAGCTGCATTTGAGTGACAGAAGTCCAGGAGGGGACAGGCTAGCAGGAAACAACTATCAGACCTGGAGGCAATGAGAACATAGTCTTCAAAAGGTTTTGTTTTTTCTTTTATGAAAAAAAAATTCCTAACGAAACAATAGGAGATTAACAGTAGTTAATATACTGAGTATTGTTATCTTCATAGTACTTACTCACACAGCAAGATATGGTCATAAAAAATTCTACAAATGATATTAGTGCAAACCTTTCTTTTCAATGAAATTAGAGTAATTAGTAGCATAACTATCTCCTTTTTCCCCCTTTTCCTTTTCTTCATCATCACAAGGTTTTAAACTAAAGATGAGATACCTCTAACTTTAGAGAAGAATTATGAGCTGGGTGTGGTGGCATAGGCCTATAATCCCAGCACTAGAAAGGCTGAAAATAGACAAGAAAGAAATTGTGGCCGCAGGTGGAAAAAAGAGAATGAAAACAGAGATCAGTTAGAAATACTTTGCAATAATCTAGAGCATATATAATAGAGTTCAAATATAGGCAGTAGAAATGAAGAGCATTAGTAAAAGAAACAGTCAGAAACTAGGCAAAATATCTTTGTAGGTCAAGCAAAAATCTCACACGTTTTACTGGACAAGCTGGAAGGATGGGGTAGTGAAACTTCCCCTCCCGGTTCACGTGTCTGCTCACCAGTTTGTCTGGTTTCCCCATCTGCTCTGAAACCTGACCAGCGGGCAGGAAAGGGTGTCTGTCTCTCATCCTGCAGCAAATCTGAGCATTAAAAGCAGAATGTCTCACCAGCACTGCCTGCTGGCAGAACCCATGGAGCCTTTTAACATTAATGACTCTTGGGCTCTATGCCAGCCCCTCCCTTCTCCGCATTTTGCTCCTGGTTAACAAAATCACTGCTGTAAAATGTAATCACATCAATAAATGCATGCTACAGACTGTAAAAACACCTGAGTTTCTTAACACTTGGATTTTAAGTGCCCAACCCAAAAATAAACAATATATTTACACACTAAAATATTTGAAATGTACTTCTTATTTATTTATACTTTTCCCTTGACTTAGAATAAATTTTCCTCTCAGGATAATCAAAAGCATCAGTGAAAAATATAATTTTGACAGATTAAGAAAGTATTTCTAATAAAATAATATACTTATCAAGGCTTTTCCAAACCTTGTTCCTATCAGAATTACATTTGGTAAATATTAAATATTTACCTTCTAAGGTCCATTTCAAATGATTTCTGTTCAGTGGGACTAGAGAAGGCAGCAGAATCTGAACTGTAGTTAGTGTCTGCAGTTCTGATGTGAGTGACTCCTACCCAGCCCATTCTTCAAGAAGCGCCCACTACTGTATTTCATTGCACTTGAAATATTAGTAAAACTCATTAGTTTTAGCTTTATTTACGAAGACATTTTGCCACATTTTTCACTGAATTTGGGTGAAATAATTTTACCTTAGAAATCAGGATCGTCAAACTTATAAAGGAAATTTTGCGGTTTTATTTATTTGCCTTGAGAGACAGAGCAGCACCTAGTAATCTGGGAGGGGGGTCCTCCCTAAGGCGTCACTGATGTTAACCTGCTGAGGAGAGGCTTGCTATGAACGAGGTGGGAACTGAAAGCATTTACACACTAGTGGAGTTACAGGAATGTAGTAGGACTTGTCAAATTTAGTTCAAGGTCCAATAGGTAACAACTTATGACTCATGACAAGAGTAACTCTTCAATCCAGGAAAAAATACCTGGATCTGGAATCAGATAAAATTCCCAGCAGAGGCAGATGACTAAGAGAGAAAGCAGTTGCAAGTGAAATATGCAAACCTTGGTTTCTATTAATTCTCCAGATTGATTCCATATGAAGCCAAGGTTGTGATCTATTCTTCAATACAGTTCTTACCGCTGACTGATGAAGTTCCTTGGTCCAGTTGAAAGTGCAAGGATTAAAATTCTAGCATCTTTGGGCAATATTTACTATTGATCTTTCAAAACTCAGCTCCACTCCTAAGAACTCAGTGAAGTCTTTCCTAATCATCAACTCCTCCACCTTCCTGTGTGCTGCAATTTGAACTATACACAGTACATGGTTTAATTATATCCCTGCTAGATTTCATGTGCTTATTGTCTCTCCACTGGGCTCTTGAAGGGCAAGATTTTGTCTTTGTGTCCCCACCCCACTTGGCAAATAGTCAGGTTATAGACTTGCAGTGTTTATTAAATTCTTAAAATTCATAAATATTTATTGTTAAATAAATATTTAATCATCATACAGCCATGGCAACATTTTCAAAAGCAAGAGATTGAGGTATATTGTCTCTCAATCCTACTCTCTTTGAGATCTAAAATTCTCTGATATTTTTTCACTCTATGTAATACAAAAATGTGTTTATGTACAATTGAAAAGATGGTGAACATTTAAATTTAAACAATATTGCAGTAAAGGATGCATTGCCATTAATTTCCCTGAAAATACCCCCTTACTTCAAACACACTTACCTCATTGCTCTTAACACTTTCTGGAGCAGTTCTGGAAGTCCTCTTCTGGGAATGTCTGTGATTGAGCTGTCTCATTTTCCTCAATGATTTCAAAATGTTTACCTTTTAAGGTGAGTTTGATTTTTTGTACCAGGAATCCAGCCCAGGACCTTGCTCTTGCCAGGCAGGAGCTGTACTACTGAACTGCATTCCCAGCCCATGGTCATTTTGATTTTGAGAATGAACCAGAAGTCCATGGTGCCTAATCCAGTGAATGAGGTACAGAAGACACACTGTGACACTTTTACAAGCCTGCCACTGGATGGCACCCAGCTACAGTACACACTGCATTTTTGTCATTCCTCGAAAAGGTGCTCAACTTGTAGAACTGAGAAGTGCTTCTGAAAATAGCAAGAATGATGGGATGGATAAGTGTGTTTGAAGCAAGGGGAAATATTTTAAGAGGAATTCATGTCAACTTAGTAAATTTTTAAAATTTTTAGAATTAGTTAGACCTGGTGGTAGGCCTGAGATTATGCATTTTTTTGATAATCTTCTAGGTCACACTGCTGCTTCTGATCAAGCAGGACACTTTGAGTAGCACGATTCTTAGGAGATGGAGGCTGATCCTAGCCCTCACTGAGATAATATCATACATTTTAAGGCAGATAAAGTGAAATGTAGTCCTGACCTGCTTGAGTTCAGGCCCTGGCCCTAACACTTTAATATGGCATTGGACAGGCCATCTTAACATATTCCTGCCTCTACTTCCCCATCTGCAATAGAGGAATAATGACTGGGCTTTTGTGAATTTGTCTAGCTGATCATTTATAGGCTGATTCTTTCTAGTAGTGTTTCACTGACAATAAATACAATATTCATAAACGCTACAGTTTCCTTCTTTTAGTCTGTCTACTTGTTTTAGCAGCGATACCCTTTACATGTTCAGGAACTCTCATTTTTAAAAATCTTGAGGTCAGGTTGGTGGCAAATGCCTGTAATCCTGGCACTTTGGAGGATTTTTTTTTTTTTTCTGAAAACTGTAGGGAGAAGAAATTCTTCCTTCCTTAGGTTGGGAGAGCAAATATGGGATCCATAGCCCAAGGAACAGAATCAGAAGGAAGAAAAAAATAACTTGTATTTTTTCAAGTAACAACATTCACTTTTATCACACCACTTCCCGGTGATGACACTGAAAATATGTAATATTTTTACTGTTTCAGAAAAGGTAAAACACAGAGACTAGAATCCATAACATAAATATACTCCCGAAAAAAATATGAGTTAAAAATCAGCATAGCCATAAATGCCAGGAGAAACATTACTTTCACTTTAATGACAGGATCAGGGCCCATTTCTTGACAATAAGCTAACATTTCTTCAGAAGGTAAGTCGCTTTTGATGATAGGCATCCAACTAACTTAGGGTTATCAGACTACATGAAGGATCATCTCAACATAAAATAATTTAATAGAAAGCATAGTTTAAGTTTCAGAAAATATAAGGATCGGAGTGTACCAAACAAACAAAAAATCTGAAAATCTCATGTTACTGAGTCTTTTGTCCTATTAATGAGAGAGGGAAAAACATAAAAGACATTAAAAATAAATATGGTCCCTAAAACACACCACGTGTGTCTTTATATCTGAGTCTTAAACATCCAGTAATACACTGTGTGGAAAGAGTTATACTCTTCACTTTACAGATGAAGAAGTTTTTGATTCTTCTGAGTCCAAAAATCGTATTTTCCACACCAAGATTTGGCGGAAAGGGGATTTCAATACAGTTTTCATGGATATTCTATGACTGCAGCTAGTTTTTTCTTCCCACTTCGAATGAGTCTCCAGATTTGAACTTTCTCAAGTTTCAAACAAGTGCAAGGCCACAGAATAAATTAAAAAACCAGGAGAAAAAGACATAGAAGTGAATTCATTGTGCCAAAGACACACTCTGTCTCTTAATATTGAAAGAGAAAATTCTAGGACCCAGAGTTTGTTAGGTTTGTTACCAGTTCCGTTGACTTGGCTCAGATTTTCCCCAGAATTCAGCCAGGTGGAATACGGCTTGTGCCTTCCCATTTTGCTTTAAGATATGTTTGAAGAAGAATGTCTGTCCCACCAGACAGCGGGAAATACAAAACCCATAGTAACTTGAATTCTGCCCCCCGGCAGTTTCTTGTCTTGAAAACTTTATTGCTTGTGCTGCCACTCCTCCTTTGATTAGTGTAAATTCCACTGGGCCTCTGAGTCCTTGTTAAGTGAAGGAGGTTAGTGCAGTGGGGAAATGAATTCAGGGTCTTGGAACATGGATGATTTAACAGCCAGAGTTTAGTTAGCCAAAAATTCAATTATTTATGAATAAATTTCTAAATCAAACAGAATAGAATCCTGGCCTATTGGTTTAATTTACATCTAATTTTTGCCATGGGAGTCTTTCTATATCCTGATTTACATACATTCATGTTGCTCTTGTTTGGACTACAAATGGAAAAAAAACACAAGCTTTTAAAAAATTCCCACAGTCTATTTTTCAAATTTAGAAAACTTGATTATTTCTTGTTCAATAATAAGTTCCTGTGTTAAAAGGCAGAAAATGTCTAGTAATGATGCTTATCAAGGAGATCAAATAACTTGTCATGTTTCAACATTGTGGAATTTTTTACTGGAAAGGTATATATATACTTTTATTTTACTTTTCTAGAAAATATGGGAAGAAACTAAAAGTCATGTTTTATAATTAGTAATCTTAATATGTGTGTGGATTTTCAACGTGCTGTAAAAAAGACTGAAAACAAAATAAAGATTGAAAATTGTGTTTTAAAACATAGCTTAGAGTAAAATATTCCAATGGATAAATTATCATTCATATAGTATGTAGACTAAGTATGTTCAAAGAACTAGGATTTTGTGAGCACTGATTTGGAAAATGTATTTGGTCTTTCTTTGATAAGACAGGAGATATTTCAAAAATTTACATTTTCAGGGTCAACAAAGGAAACATTGTTTGTCAGGACTTACATTATTATACCGGCATTCATGTACTTTTATTTTAAAAATTATAGGTTAGCAGAAGAACCAGTTATTGGTTTCACTATAACTAGCATGTAAAGTTTTATAAGGCATATCCCTATCACTTGTATCTTCCGTTAAAGTATATGATTGACAAATTACTAGATTAGTGGCCATGAACCTTTGCACTGTGTACCTATCAAAATGTGATTGTGAATGGTATCTTGCTTATCATAATTTCAAGAGTGGCCTTTGTCATATATATATATTCCTTTCCAAAATCTCCATATAACATATAAAGAGCCAAATGAGTTAAAACCCATGTTTCAAATATATGGGAACAAATATAAGCAATTTAAAGTTTTCTCTTAAATAAGTCAATTTATTTAAGCAGAGAGAACTTCTAATGCAACTTATAATTGTTATAAATTAAATTTCTATGTAAACTAGAAAGGAAGACAGATGGTTTAAAATTAAAATCTTTATGAGACTTGAAAGTAATGTATTTTGCAATATAATAAACTGAACTTTAACACTTTTATTTTGAGGATTTAGAAGACTAGTAACTAATATTGATATATTGATTACAAAGAACAGTTGTTTTATAAATGAACCTCACTAATGCAATAAGTAATATTTATTCAATCCATTAAATAGCAATCAACACCTAAAACAAATACTAACTGAAATCCATTATTAATTAACTAACAACTAACTCTTAACTAACTAATGAATAACTAACTGCATATCCATTATTTCTGTAATAAACTCTAATGCATTCTTAGCATTTTAGTCACAGGGAAATATCTAAATTGTTAATTTCCTTTGTAATAAAAAGACTTGGTTGAGGGTGGAGAGTAATTAGGAAATTATTCACATCAAACACATCAAAGAGAAAACTCTTGAAAAACCTCAGATTCTAAATTTAAAAAACAATAACAATAATTGAGAGCTACCACAGATTTATGGAGAAACGTTATGAAATCCGGGAAGTAGTTGTGTGACTTTGTTCTCTCCAACATCTTTGTAGTTTACAGCTACACCAGCGAGGGTTCCGTAGTTCCTGCTGCCGTGTAAACCACATATTTCTGTCTTGGTTTCTTAAAACCCACCTTTAAAATATATTTTATTAAAATATGGTTACATCTTAAAAGTCATCTTTTAAGAGTAGAATATCTGTAATCAGTTTAAAAGGTTCATTATTTGATATTCAAAATTGTGAGAACATATTAATGTTACATTTTTCATTTCCCTATTCTTAGTTTTATTTCATTTTTTCATTTTTCTCATTATTTTTATTGGTAAATTATATTTATATATATATATAATGATGGCCTTCGTCATCTGAAGTTTGTACCTGCACATGATATATTGTGCTTCTTCTTTTTTCTCGTTCCCCTCGTCATCCTTCAACCTTTTCCCCTCCTTATTTACAAAAGCTTTGTCTCCATTTTTTACTTCTTTCCCCCTTTTTTCCTCTTGTCCTCCCCTCCCTTTCCTCTCCTCCTCCCTTGTTCTACTTCCCATTTGAACATTTTCCTCCCATTTCCCAATATCTATCATACATTTTGGCCCTTATTTGCAGTTTTGGTTTCTCACACCAGAGAAACAATACAGTACCTAAACGTATGTCTGATTTATTTCTCTTAATAGTATGGTCTCAAGGTGCATCCATTTATCTAAAAAGGTCTCAAACATATCCTTCATTATGGCAGAGTAGTACTCCACTGTATAACTAAATATCACATCTTCTTTATCCATTCTTCTGTTGATGGGTATTTGGACTGTTTCCAAGATTTAGCTAGTACTCAGGTGCCTTTATAGACCTGGGTATGCATATATTGCTGTTCATGGTGCTTTCAGGAAGATGCCAAGAAGAAGAATAGCTGGGTGAAATGTAACCTCTAATTTAAATTTTCTGAGGACTCTCCACATTGATTTCCACAGTGGATGCACCACTCTATACCCCCACCAACAGTTTAGAAGGGTTCCTTTTTCCTCACAGCCCTGCCAGAATTTGTTATTGGTTGATTTCTTGATGATAGCCATTCTTTCTGGGGTGCGATGGAATTTCAGCATTGTTTTAATTTGCATCTCTTGAGTGATCAGTGATGTTGGAACATTTTTTTATATATTTATCTGCCATTCCTTCTTCTTCTGAGGAGAATTTATTCATTTCAGATTCCTGTTTTTGAATTGTGTCTTTAAATTGGAAGATCTAATTTTTTGTATTATTTATATATTCTAGATAGTAGTTCTTCATCTGAGGAACATTTGGCAAAAAATTTTCCCCATACTGGGGTTGTCTCTTCACTGTGATGGTGGGGTTTTTTTTGTTGCAATGCAAAAGCTTTTTAATTAGATGAGATCCCAGTTGTTGATTCTTTGTGATATTTCCTGTGTGATCTGGGTTTTATTCACAAAATCTTTGCTTACACCAGTGTCTTCAGGAGTTCTACCCATTCTATCTTCCAACAGATTTAGTGTTTCTGTTTTAATCCTTAGATCTGTAATCCATTTCAATTTTAGTTTAGTGCATGATGAAAGATAGGGGTCCACTTTTAATCTCTGGAATGTGAAAAGCCAGTTTTTCAAGTATCACTTATTAAAGAGGCTGTCTTTCTTCTAGTGCACCAGACACCCATCAATATAAAAGGTCTCGATTCACCAATCAAAAGAAAGAGACTGACAGAACAAATCAAGAAGCAAGATCTGACAATATGCTACATAAAGAAACACATTTAATTCAAAAAGAAATTCATAGACTAAAAGTCAGAGGATGAAATATAATACTCCGTATTACAAGAATGCAGAAAAAAAGCAGAGGTAGCTATTTTATTTACAAACAAAGTGGACGTCAAGCCAAGACTGATTAGAAGAGGCAAGAAAAGTCACTACATCCTTATAAAGGAAACAATCCAAGAGGAAGGGATCACAATCATAAATATATATGCACCAAATATCAGCATACCCAGCTATATAAAACAAATATTATGGACATGAAAAATTAAATAAGCACTAATACATTTTAATGGGGGACCACAGTACCCCACAATTACAAATAGATCAACTGGACAAAAAATTCAATGAAGCAATATCACAAGTTAACCAAACTTTGGAACAAATGGACTTAGTGAGTGCCTATAGAGTGCTCCTCCTTGTATCTGAATACACTTTATTTTCAGCTGCACATAGGACTCCATGTAGACCACACACTAGATCATAGAACATGCTTAAACAAAGCAAAGGAATTGAAATAGTCTTATGCATTTTATCAGACCATAGTCAATGAAACAGGAAATCAATGACAAAAGAAACCACAAAACATATTAAATACATGGTAATTCATTCACGTATTATAAAATCAGATATTACATAAATTTCTATATATTGTTGGGAGACATGACTATGACCTGAACAAGTTTTTAAAATAGAACATTGCCATTAGAAATACATCTTGCTCCTCTTTTTGCATCTTGTTACAATACTTCAACCTTCAGTTTTAACTTTGTTTATGAATCTTCAGTAAACTACTTCAGCTTAAAGTATTTTCGTGCTCTAAAGTATTTCTTTAACCAGTAGTACACAATTTCAATCTGACATAATTTATAAACTGCTAAGCATTTAAATTTATAAACTTCTAAGCATTTAAATTTATTTTCTAATGCTAATGCCAAAAGCTTCATTACCAAGCACACACATGCACACACACACATATGCACACAAACACCTGCACACAATAGTTTAATTGTTTTATGTTTTAACGGCTTTAAAAAAATCCTGAATTATAACTTAGCCTGACTTAGATAATAAAGCATTCAAAGTAATGTTTGACTTTCTACTGTATCTTATCATATTGACTTTCAAAAACATCTGACCTCATAACTCATCTATAAAATGTGAGAAATGCATAAATATTTTTAACAACATTATCCATGACCCATACTAAGATGTCTTTCAACAACATAAAAGATAGCATTTTATGTACTATGAAATCTAATTAGATCAGCATAGTTAAGTTCAAAAAATATAAAGTAGATATTGCTACCTCATTTTCAGCTCTTTTCTTTAACGAGTTAGTGACACAAATTGAAACACGAGTGAGTCTTGCGCAGTTCTGCGGCACTGAAAGGATTTCCTAGCATTTAAACATATTCCTGTACCATAAATATAAACAAAAATATAAAACAAATAGGTTTAAACAGTATTCTTATTTTTGTGAAAAGCTGAAATTACTAATGAAATCTAATCATATTTTTAGAAGAGTAAAACAATGACAGGATTTCCTGAGCCATAATCACTATTAAAATGAACAAGAAGAATGAAAAAATCATACCCTTTTCCCTATAAACCAATCTTAGATGGGACTGTCCAACAGAATATTCTGTCAGCCATAGATGATCTGACTTTGGTGATTGAGGTTAATTAAATTATGGTTTACATAAATAAATGTGTGAATAGGCATGTTTTGTAGTAAGTAAAGCAGTGACAAATTCTCATAAATAGTTTTTTGGTGAGATAAGCTGCCAAGTCTCCCCTTTTTGCCTTCTTTCTATTGTTAGCAAATATTATTTTTGATCCAGGGTTTATTTACCAAACATGCCATCAGTGTCACCTTTCTCCAAGTGGTGCTTTCATGTTGGCACCTGAATAAGAGACTCTAAGGTTCTGACCTGTTTTCCACACAAACAGAGCACCATGAAGGTTTTTTCAGTCATGTGATTGCCTCTCTTTCCATGATGTGGCACTCGAAAAATCCTCTTGCGTTTCTTGACATTACCCAATTGTTTCCAGTCCTTCGAGCTAAAGATAGACTGATTTTATTTATTTTAGTGCTTAACGTTTACATTCCTTTTGGGAAGTTGGTTCATGGACATAAGATATCTTAACCCTTTCCTTCACCCCCCCCAACCCTCCTTGCTTCTTTATCCATCTCTATTCACTTCCTTTTTGGTACATCTTTGCAGTACATAATGTTTATATGTATTTTGTATGGAGTTGGTGCATGTACACAACATATCTTAATTTTTTCTTTCACCCCCTTTCCCTTTTCTCTCTCTTCATCTTTCGATTTCCTTCCCTTTTGAAAAAGATACATCTCACTCCTTCCTATCTTCTATCTTGCATCTTACTGTATATTTATACTTCTGGTCTCTCCTGTAAGAGAAACCAAGTGATATTTAGCTTGTGTGTCTGATATATTTCACTTAACATTATGATCTTAAGGTGCATCTATTTTCATGCAAGTGACTCCAGTTATATTTCTTTATGGCAGAGTAGTACTCTATTGCATATAAATACCACATTTTTGTCCATTTATTTGTGGATGGATATACAGCTTGCTTCCAAGATTTAGCTATTATGAATTGTGCTGCTATAAACATTAGTGTGCATGTTTCACTGTAATGGGACGTCTTTAATCACACATAGATAACAACTAGAAGGGGAATAGAAGGGTCAAATGGAATTTCTAATCTTAAATTCTCGGAAAATCTCTATAGTAATGTTCACATTACCCATTTTAAATCACTTTTTTGTCATTCACACTGTAGTGGCTGCCACTTGGAAGCCAAACATTCTACCCTCTGTGAAAGGACACAGCTCTCTAACCTAAGTCTACAGCCTTGGATCAAAGTCCATAACATGGCACCCAATGGTCTCATCTTTGAGTTTGAAGGTCTGTTCTGTACTACAAAGATAAGACAAAATAAAGGGAAGCATTCAAGAGATAGTTTTAGCCCTAAACTCCTTTCTCTGACTTCCCTGATTTTGATCCTTGAAGCTTTTGCCTTTACAGTTAAACTTCCCTGGTCCTGATACTCTTCATAATTCCTCTGCTCTTCATCCCTTCAACTACGTTTCTCTAGGCCTGTTTCCTTCATTCTGCCATTAGACATGCGAGAAAGCTTCTTTCATCTGGAAGACTAAGCTTGATGCAGTGCTTCCGTATCTTCCTCCCCACCTCCTCTAGCTGCTCTGTGCCCCGAATATTTTCTAGGAAACATTCTATGCCCTCTGACTACCACTCATGAGAATTTATGCAATTTATCCTATGAAAGATCAAGCATGAACTGTAGTTAAAATGTCTTCTCCAACTTTCTTGGTTGAACTTATTTCTGTCACAATTAGTGTCCATCTAAGTTATCTAGGCCTTACCCCTACACACACAAATTCCCTTGAAATTCTGTAGGAGCAGAATAAAGAGAAATATCACATCAGTCACATATAAATGCCGCATATCTTGGATTTTATATATATATATATATATATATATATATATATATATATATATATAACTTTCTTTTGGTACCTGGAATCTGCACTTGCCAGGCAGGCGCTTGTGCCACTGAGCTAAACCCTCAGCCTATGCCATGTATCTTAATTAAATGTTTAACTGGCCACATTGTAAAAGTAAAAGATAAGAAGTATTTGAATTAAATTTTAGATTGCCCAACACTTCTAAAATACTAAACATGAAACTAATATTAAAATTATTAAGGAGATTTATTGCATTTGTTATCATTCTAAGTCTTTAAAATCTGGTATATACTTTGTTCTTATAGCAAATTTCGACTCACATTATCCACATTTCGAGTAACGGCAGTGCGTGGTTTGTGGCTGCCATGAGGCACAGGGTAACATGAGTCTATCACGCTTGTTAATTTGTTTGACATTTGGCACATTCTGGTCTGAAAGGGTAGTTACTTTGGGTACATAGATGACTACTCTAGGTTGTCAGCTGCTGGAATATCTAGTCCCAGAGCATAAGTACCCAGTGCTGGGGCACAGCTAACCTGGTGGAAAACAGATACGAGCAGAGGCTAATGAAATACTGCACACTCTGATAAGAATGAGAATTCGGTCAACACAGTGTTCTCTGTGCCTCCCCAAACCTCTTAGGCCTGACTCTATTGTTACACCCAAGAAATGGTTACTAACAAAATGACTATTAAATTTTTAATAATTACTGTATGGTATATGCTAAAAAAACAAAAACAGGGGTGCCAGAGATCTCCACACTGAGGCAACTCACCTACCAAAGAAATGAAATTTAAAATGAGGGCCTAAGGGAATGTAACGCAAGTGAATGACAAGGACACAGGGAGGAAAAGACATTCTAGGAGAAAAGAAGAGCTTGTGTGAAGGCCCTGAGGTAGGAAGAAATAAGAAAGGATCCTGAGACACTCCTAAAACCTAATTCTGAGCATGAACATGTTCTTGTCATGTTACACAGGCTTCATTTAAACCTTAAGGAAGTCAAGCTCAGTAAAATTCAAGTCCAATACCCTAATTTTTGCTTTTGTTGCCTGAGCTTTTGTTGTCCAAAAAAATAGATAGATAGATAGATAGATAGATAGATAGATAGATAGATAGTTATGGAGATAGATAGATAGATAGATAGATAGATAGATAGATAGATATGGAGATAGATAGATAGATAGTTATAGAGATAGATAGATAGATAGATAGATAGATAGATAGATAGATAGATAGATAGATAGATATGGAGATAGATAGATAGATAGTTATAGAGATAGATAGATAGATAGATAGATAGATAGATAGATAGATATGGAGATAGATAGATAGAGGCAGGCGGGGCCAATATCAAGGAGATTTTTCCATGTTTTCTTTCAGGCATTTTAGTTTTGGCTATTATGTTTAGGTGTTTAATCCTGTCTGAATTAACTTTTACCTATGGTAAAAGGAAGGGATTCAGTTATAATAATTTGCACATGACGAGCCAGTCTTTCAAACACATTCACTGAAGAGACCATTCTTTCCTCAGTATCTTTATGATGACTTGTTAGAAAAGTCAGTTGTGCACACATGGGTTTGTGTCTTGGCTTTCCATCCCACTGGTTCACATGTCTGTTCTGCCAGTAGCATACTGTTGTGATCACTATCCTTTGCATTATGTTGTTGTTTGGGGGCAGGGTTTCACTAGGTAACCCACTCCGGATTGAAACTCAGGATCCTCCTGCCTCAGCCTCTAAAGTGCTGGGATTATAAGGCATGCGCTACCACAGTAATATAATTAAAAATAAGAAGCATGTCTCCAACTTTATCTTTCTCCAGATTATTTTGAATATTCAGGTTTTTGTGATTCCATATCAGATTTAAAATTGCTTTTTCTGTTGCTTGAAAATTACTATTACAATTTTGATACAGATCACACTGAATCTATACAGTGCTTTGAGTAGCATTAATATTTAGTCTTAACAATATAGAGTATCTCTCCTTTTATTTGTATCTCCTTCAACTTTTTTCATAGTGTTTTGTTGGTGGTGGTGTACAGATCTTTTACTTCCTTGATTAAATTTATTCATAAGTATGTTATTGTTTTGTTGCTATTGTAAGCAGGATTAATTTCTTGACATTTTTCTCCCAGATAGATCTGAAAGGTAAAGAATATAACATATTTTTTCATATTGATTTTGATCCTGTCATTTTGCTGAATTTATTTCTATCTAACACATATTTGGTATAGTTTTAAGGTTTTCCACAGATAGGATTATGTCACCTAAAAGCAGGAATAATTTTATGAATACTTTCCAAATTTGAATGCTCTTCATTTCTTTCTCTTGTCTGATGCTCTTGAGTGTACGTCCTGTACTGTGTTGGATAAAAGTGGTAAAATACTGTCCCCTGCCTTGTACCAGGTCTTAGAAGAAAAGCTTCCAGTTGTTGCTGCTGCTTATGTTAGCTGCTGGCTTTTCATACATGGACTTTATTAGGTAGAGAAAATGTCCCTCTATAAACATTGTGTTGAGAGTTTTTATTATGAAAGTGTTAAACTTCAACGCATAAAAAACTTTCTAAAGAACAAAGGAATACAAACACAATGAAAAGTGAGTCTCCTGGCCAGGAGGAAATATTTGCATACTATATAAAGCACAAGGGGTTAATACTCAAAGTGTTCAAGAAACTCAACAAAACTCATTAATAGGAAAAAAATAACCCAATTCTTAAAAATGGGCAAAATGCCTGAAACGAAATTTTCTAAGGAATATATAAAAATGCCCCACACATGTATAAAAAGGTGTTCAGCATTACTAATCACCAAAGAAATACAAACTAAAATCGTGGTAAAATATACCTTACACCAGTTAAGGTATCAAAAAGGGTAATACTGAAGATGGTCTGGAGAAAAGGAACCTAAGCACTGTTGATTAACTGGCATAGTCATTATGAAGTCCGTATGGTGCTTTCTCAAAAACAAAGATAGAATTATCACATGACCCAACAATCCCTCTGCTGGCATATAGCTAAAGAAAATGAAATCCACACATGACAGACCTAACTGTCTCTCATAATATTTATAATAAGCAAGTTGCGGAAGTAACCTAAGTGCCTACTGGCGAACAAGTGGATAAAGGGGTGTGTGCGTGTGCATGTGCGTGTGTGTGTGTGTGTGTGTGTGTGTGACAGAGAGAAAGCGAGTGTCTAGGGTACAAATGTTATTAAGCCTGAAAAAGGAGACAGCTCCGTTTATATGGGTAAACCTGGAGGACACTAAGTAAAATAAGCCAGAGAGATAAAAAATCATGTGATCTCATTTACAGGTGGAATCTAAAAATAAGTCAAATACATAAAAACAGAGAATAGAATAGTAGTTACCAGGAACGGAGAGTGAGAGGACAGGAGGGATCTGTTGCTAAAGGATACAAAATTTCAGGTATGCAGAGTGAATAAATCTAGAAGTCTACTGCACAGCGTTAGTGATATTATTATTAAAATCATATTGAAAGTTTGCTAAGAAGTAACATTAGGTATTCATACCACTTTAAAATAAATAAATGGAAATAAAAGTCAACTATGGAAGATAACAGATATATTAAATAGCTTACCTGGAATATCATTTCACTGGACACATGTACATCAAAATCAGAATATTATACAACTCGAATATGTAGCCCAGAATGCAATCACGCAAGGTATGATGGTGCATGCCTGTTACCCCACCTACTCAGGAGATTGATGCAAAAGTATTTCAAGTTCAAGCCCACTTGGCAACTTAGTGTGTATCTCAAACCTTAAAAAAAAAAATAAAATAAAAGTTTTAAAAGGCTGTGGATGTATTTAGTGGTAGAGGGCTGCTGGATTTAATCCCCAGTAGTGCAAAAACAAAAACAAGAACAAAATTTTTTAAAAAAACTGAAAAAAAGCACTGACAACATACTTGTTCCTTTCAGGGAACTTGGGTGTACAGCCACATCACAAATTTAGGAATGAAGGCTTAACAAAGCATTTGGGGCCCACTTTAATTTTTTTCCTCCAGATTTTATACTCATTGCAATTCCATAATCTTGGGAGACACCACAGAAGTGAAAGTTTTTACACACCCTGTGCAAATAGAGTCTGGGGGAGGGTAGAACCAGCCTGACGAGATTCATATTTAAGTCAGATATGTTATCATGATGAACCATGAAGAGTTCCACAATTAAATGTCCTGTTATTAAGCATTGAACAATAAAAGACACTATTCGTTCACCCCAGAAATCCACCCACTCCCATATGAACAGGAAGCCAAAGAATAGAACAAAAGACAAGGGAGTTCTCTAAAGTCCTATGCTTTTCAGGCTTCTGTGTAATTAAAAGTGACAGAACAAGTCATGCTTGTGCTGCCACAGTTATTTGTTTTTAATATACATCTCCTACAGTTTGTGTGTCAATAAGAAAGCCCTGGAAGCCCCCTGGTGTGATCACAGTAGAAAGGAATTTCCATTTTTGATTTCCTGCTTCCTATTAAGCAAACACACTTTGGGATTTTTTTTTTCTCCACAGTTTAAGTGTTAGTTGCTGCCCTGTTACTTATCCAACATTGCATCACTGTAATTGAGTATGGTTGTGTCTGCAAGGGAAAAGGGTGAAAGGAGAGCAGACCTGTGTCACCCTGGCTAACGGCATGGTAATGGTTATTTCTGGCTGCTGTAAGATTAACATACATGTTAGAATCTTGGATCATTATGAAATCAGTCTTCATTCAGTCACCCTACTTATGAGGCTGGATCAATAGGCTGCAGTATGATAGTACTGGATTCTCATCATAAGAAATCAGTGAAATATTTTGAAATTATATATTTAATTTCTTATTCAGTTATATTTTGAGTTTATTCAGTGATTGCACAATCACTCAATTAGCTTACTATTCTGTTTCCAAAACTCCTGGGACACTCTCCAATACATTTTTCTCTCTTCCATCGAGTCAGTTTATTATTAATACACTGTATAACCTAGGAAACTAAGTGGTTATTTAAACAATTTTTTCTCAATGAAATTTAAATTTTATAAAGTTAAATTTTTAAAAAGGATGTTTTGCCTATAATGGCAATAAGCCAGCACTATATATAACTCTAATACAGTCAACAATCACCATAGTGACAAAGAGGATCTATTGAAAAATAAGAGCCTTTTCCTAACTCTTCTAACAGAAGTCCACTTTTTATTTTTTTAACTTGACAATGAACCTTCTTTGGCTTTCTTGCTGGAGGTAACCATGTATTTTAATAGGGAGTATGATGAAATTATTGGAGAAATTTCCAGGAAAGCTATTGTCTTGAGCATTAAAAGGGTAAGGAAGAGAAAAGAAAAGGAGGTTCAAAAAAATTTCCCTTTCTTCTTGTCTGGAACTCAAAAGTGGTAGCCATCCTGCAAAACTAAGGTACAAGCTCCCTGTACAATCCAGCCATCCTGCAAAACTAAGGTACAAGCTCCCTGTATAGTTAGAACAGGAATAATATGATCTGTGTCCTCGAGTCTTTGCAAATAGCTATATATCAGCTCAGGACTTCTGCATCTGAGATTTCCATTTCTCTCAGAATAAATCCCCTTATGATTCAAGAAGAACAGTCAGACTTTGTGACATGGGACTGAGAGAGAGTCAACTGATCTGATACATTACCTGTTCTATAGTGTGGTGAGGTTATTACACAAGTCTAAGGAGAATTGAGAGGTTATAACCCTACAACCCCATGGCTCTGTACATGTTTAACTCCACGTGGGTTTGGGGGATTCAGAGATTCATGAATTAGAGATTCTGCCTTCCAGAAATTTATAACCTAAGACATACGGTATCAGTGTTTCACAAGTGAGGTTCCCCAGGCAATACTGGAATAAAAAGTGTGAACTCTAATCACTTCAGGACACAGAGGTATTATATTTTCATGGTGACTATAACATTTTAAAGACTCTGAGAAGCCAGACTTGGTGGTACATACCTATAATCCCAGGACTCTGAAGGGTGAAGCAGGAGGATCCCAAGCCCAGGTTTAGTGATTTAGGAATTTAGCCAATTAGTGAGATTTTATCTCAAGAAAAAAAAATGTTGGGAAGTAGTTCATTGCAAAGATCCTGGTTTCAAACCTTAGTACTGGCAATACTTTAGCAAGAAGGTTAGTAACTTTCTGTGACTTATTGTTTCTTTAAACTGATCAATAATAACTTTTCCCCACTTTATATGTACTTATCAATGTTCAAAGAATCATTTTTGAAGAAATATTATACTGAGTATCTAATATTGTTCTAATCTCAGTGTCTATAGAAATAATTCAGTCATATTTTAATTATTAACGTGTCAGTATTTTGAAAATCATCTATCATGTGTTAAATTGTGTTTCCACCAAAGCTATGCTAAATCCAGTTTGGATATTTGTCTATATGGCCTCATTTGCATATGGAATCTTTTCATACATAATTAAGATTTAAATTAAGGTGAAGTCATGATGGGTTAGCACAGCTGAGGTATAATCACACGTGTCTTCGTAAGAACAGAGGACATAGAGACACTCGAAGTAGAAGGTCACATGATGGCTCAGTTGTAGAGTGTTTGCTTAGTGCAGGGAGGCCCTGGCTTTGATCCCCACCACAAAAAAGAGAAAGGGAGACAGAGACAAAAATAGAGACAGATTAGAGAGAGGTAGCCGCAGGCCAAGGTGCGGGAAGGCAAGGACAGACCCCAGGACAGACCTTCCCCCAGAGCACACAAGCTCCAACCGGATGGACAACTTGGTTTGACCTTGTAGCTTCCAGAATTGTGAAGAGATACATTTCTGTTGTCTTAAATCATGTATTTTATGCTACTTTGTTGTCACAGCCTTAGGTAACTAATACATCACTCTATTTCCAAGGTGGCTTCTATCAGTTTTATAAATCTTAAAAATTTTGCTGATACTTTCTCTCCAGTCTAGCAGTTACAGATGGGAAAGGAAAGATTTGAGGTCCAGAAGAATTTGTGTCCTTATTCAACCTAATTTTAGCACTTTGAATTTAGGTAAGTTATCAAGATAGATGCACTGGGTCTTATCTTCTCAGAGATAAAAATTATTATTCATTCATCAATTCATTATTTTGATAAGTTTGATTGAGTAATTAATTGTATATCAGGCCCTGTGTAAGGCATACAGAGAGATATTAAATAAGCAACTACTGAATTCTACAAAAGAAAAGCATGGGCTAGGAGAGGGTATAAGATAGTATTAGAGGTGGCTTCAAGGATTGTCAGGTGTATAGAAAATTACATTAAAATCTTACCTCACAATACAAAAAAAACCCCATGTTATTATAAATAGGGTCGGGTAGCTAGAAGAAAATGAGTGTATATACCCTCTGGTAAAATTGATGAACTTTAAGTTAAAAAAAAAAAAAAAAGCATTGCTAGAGTTTTTAAAGACTAGGGCGAGAAACCTTATAGGATCATAAAGGAAGACCTATCTTCAACAATGTATTGATGAATTTATTCCTTCAAACAAAACATACTGGTCACGCTCCTCACAGATGATCCAAATCCCATAAACGTCATCTACCACAGGAAATATTGGATAATTGTTACTTTATAACCTCCCAAAGGAGATGAAATAGCCATTCTTACTTACTGAGAGGTATACATAGGGAATAATCTTTGTATGGTAAGAAGAGGAAGGTAAAGTAGTTATTGATGAGACATAATAAAACACAAGATAATATATAAAATATCTTTGAAGTCATAAAGCTCAGCATTTAAAAGTCCAAGTCATTGGCAATGGTACATGCATGACTGAGGGAATAAAGCAGTCAGTCAGCCTGTTGGGGGCCACCTGGCTTCGGGGGCCACTGCACGTCCATCCATTCAAAAAACGACTTCCTCGGCATTCAGAAGATTTGTTTCCAACCACACCAAGAGAATAGCCAAGAAACTTCCAAACAAGGCTGTGTGAGTTAAGGTTCCCTAGAGGAATGCAACCAGTAGAAAATATATGTAAAACCGAGCATGAGGACTTGCTAGGTAGACTTACCAGGTCAGGGTGGGAGAGCCCACAAAGCTCTGCAGAATCTGAAGCAGGAGATCCCACAGTGGTCACTGTGTGCTGGAGAACTGGATGGTCCAGTAGCTGCTCAACCCTCAAAGATGAAGCCACCAAATAAGAAGGTTCAAGGATGCATCATCAGTGCAAAGGTAAAGGCCTGGAAGCTCACTAGAGGGTTACAGATGAGTGTCCATGTGGGAAGGGTGAAGATACTGGAGACCTGGAGACCAGTGACCAAAGTGTCAGTGAAGATTGCACATTTCCTTCTTCCCCTTTTATATTCCATTCAGGGTGCAAGTTTTTTCATTGGTGCCTCCTATATACAGGGTATGTCTTCCCTCCTTGATTTGCTGGTCTATATGTCAATCATCCACAGGCACACCCAGAACTATGCTTTATTAAACTGCTAGGCATTCCTTAATCCATTCAAATCAATGTATCATGACTAAGGGTTACAAGAGATAAGTAGTGTGTTCTTCAAATTTTAGTAGTAGATACACTCTACTTTGAGAAACCAGTCATGCAGGTACTGTGTGTAAAACTTCCTTCCTTGCAGTGCAAAAGGAGTCATAAAGAAAGAGATCTGAACACATGCACTGAACAGCTAAATCTACTGACCCAACCATTGTAATCCCCAGCTTCCGGGTGCTACAGTTTGGATCTGTGATGTCCCCACAAAGGCCCAAGTGCAGAGGTCTTTTGCTCAGAGTGTGGTCTGGCAGGTCTTCCAGCCCCTGGGAATATGTCCTTAAAGGCAATAATGGGAACATGTGCTCTTTCCTGTTCCAGTCTTCAGGTGAATAACTGTTCTCCACCATGCACTCTCAGCCACAAGGTACTGCCTTGCCACAGGCCCAAAACAAGAACTCCAAATGGTCATGGACTAAAACCTTCAAAGTGAGGAGACCAAATAGTTTCTTTCTATTTATTTAGTTAGTTATATTTTAAAGAGAATTTAAAAAACAATAACAATGATATAGAATTTCAAAACAAGGTGATAGGAAATCAACAGAGGTTATTATGTTACATATTGTCTTCAAAGTAGCTGGTCAGATTACAAGATATAGGTGAACAAATTTGATTAAACAATATAAGCACTAACTGTTCTTTTCAATGAACTAATAGGATGAGTAGTATAATTATCATACTATTATATATATATATATATTTTTTTTTTCTTCCTTCTTTCTCCCCTTGCAGCTGCTCTTTCCTTTTGAGCAGTTTCTTTGTCTTTCACAATATCCACCATATATTTTGGATCTTAATTACTTTTTCAGTTTCTTATAAGAGGGAGACAATACAATGTTTACACATGTGAGTCTGATTTATGTCACTTGTGAATGTGGTCTCTAATTGCATCCATTTACATATAAAAACCTCATATAACTTTCTTTCTAGCTAAGTAGTACACCACCGTATCCATTCCTCAACTGATGGCCATTTGCGTGTTTTCAAGATTTAGCTATTACAGAGGAAGACAAGATGGCTGATCAGTGAGCAACAAAAAACAGAGCCTCCTGGGAGAAACAACTCATACGCCAGAATAAAACACCCTGGAGAGACCCAGACAGAGGGAGATGGATCCTCTTGACACAGGAAGAAATTAAAACATAAAAAAGTTCATCAAATACCTTGGGACTACAACTGGAACAGCTAAAAATTATGGGACACAGTGTTTTTGCTGTGACCCGCCAATTTTGCAGCAGACTGAATTTGCACCAGCCTGAATCTGCCATGGCCGGCAGAGCCACCCAAACTCGTTCCCACCACCACTCACGGGAAGCAGAGCAGCACTGAAGTTGGAGATTGGTGAGCCCAATGGAGAGCGGAGCTGGCAAAGGGACTTTCATTAATCCACGGTCAGTGCTGGGGTTAGGACACCACTCCCCACAGGAAGGGCCCGATCAAATGGGAGACATGTTGGAATCTGGCAGGAGGAGCCTGAACTGGGAGCAACAGTGACTTCAGTTAGTTCCTCCCTCTCCAAAGCAGATTCATGGGATTTGCTTGGATTGGGCTACGCCCCTGGATGGGATCCAATGAGCTGTCCCAAATCAATTCCATGCACCTAGCAAGCACCAACTGGGGGAAGGCCTCTGAAGTTTGGTTGGCCCAGTGGGGAGAGGCAGGCTTAGGGAGCCACTGCTTGCACCTCAGTGATAAGAGCAGTCAGGAGAGGGGGGAGGACCCTCGCAAGCATGCTTCAGAGGAGGCGTGGCCAACAGGAAAGGGGGCTGGGACCTGCAATGTGACCTGTGTGGAGGAAGCCAGGACCATGACAGGAGAGAGAGTCAGGAAGAGGCCCCCAGCCCAGAACCCTGAGAGCCCTGATCCAGGAGAGGGAAAAACAAGGGTGACTGAGGGCAGCAAACCCACAACATCAGACATGGCTTCAATGGACATTAAAAGATATCTTCGGGACCTTGTAGACGAGCATAAAACTGAAATATTAAATCAGATAAAACAAGATATGAGTAGAGTAATAAAAGAAATGCTCTCAGGGAGCATCTCTCAGGAAGATACAGATGGTAGAAGGGAGGAACACAAAAAAAGGAGAGAAACATTTGATAAAGAATATAAAGAAAATATAGAATACATGAAGCAGATTCAAAGAGACTACCAGGAAATTAAAAACTCCACTGAAAGCTGGCAAAACACCTTAAAAGAAACTAAGGATAGACTATCAAAACTTGAAGACAAGTTTGCAATGTGTGATTATGAAAGGTAAGTCTCTTAAAAGTAACAAGGAAACAGGCAGTAACAATACGAAGGCTAGAAGATGATAAGAGAATCTACAATTTAAGAATAAGAAATGTGAACAAAGAAGCAGGAATACATACAGGTGAATTACAAAGGTTATCCACAGAAATAATTAAGGAAAACTTCCCAAGCATGGGAAAAGAAAATGACATTCAGTTATGTGAGGCATATACAGAACTCCAGCCACCTACAACCAAAACAGATCTACACCCAGACATATAATAATCAAGATACCAGAAATTCAATATAAAAATAGAATATTAAAAGCTGTCAGAGAAAAGAAACAGATTACCTATAAAGGTAAGCCCATCAGAATCATGGCTGACTTCTCCACTCAGACCATCAGATCAAGAAGAGCTTGGAACAAAATATTC